>CABHPQ010173607.1:0-34166 GCA_902168405.1 Peromyscus aztecus | reverse complement strand
TGTAAGCAATATAAGTCTCTGTGTTTACTTGGTTGGGTCTGAGTGGCTGTGGGACTGGCAGGTGAAAGAGATTTATCCTGACTGTGGGCCAGGCAGGAAAACTCTAGCTACAAGTGCCCTACTACTGAGCTCCACCTACACCCTCATAAATGTCTTTAGATGAGGTATCCAGTGGGATCCAGCACTGAGGCCTACCTATATCCTAACATAAACATCTTCAGATGGAGTACTCTGTGGGATCCGACTTAACATTCTCTCCTTCACTTTACCTTTATAATCTCAGAAAGCATTTGAAGTTACAACCCTGAGCCAAAGACTTTCAAAAGGAGCAGATGTTTTTCCTAAAGAGTGACAAGCAAAGTTAATACCTGTTAGCTCAATGACAGTATGGCATATCCCTACCATACACAACAAATGAAAAGTACCTTTATACTGTTGTTTTTGAGAAAAATGATGTGATAGTTCACCTTCAAAGTCAGCTTGACTGGATTTCGAGTTATGTAGGAGACACAGTGGGGCATATCTGTCAGGGCATTGCCACAGGGGATTTATTGAGGTGGGAAGACCCACTCTGAATGTGGGGGGCACCATCTCATAGGCTGTGAACTGAGAAAACCAGACAAGTCAAGCACACTAATTACCTTTCTGTTGCTGTGATAAAATGCCACGACCAAGGCCGTTTATAGAAGAAAGGGTTTATTTGAGCTTATGGTTCTGGAGGGTAAGAGTCCATCTTGGAAGGGAGGCCATTGCAGGAAACAGAGGCGTGGTGGCTGGAGCAGAGTGCTGGGAACCCAGCTCCGTGACTGTAAGCACTAAGCAGAGAGAACAAGGTGCAGGGAAATGAGGCTTCTTACTCTCAAAGCCTGTCCCAGAAACAAACTTCCTTCAGCCAGGCCTTACCTCCTAACCTTCCCCAAACAGCACCACCCACTGGGGACCAAGGCTTTGAATGCCCAGGACTATGAGGGCCAGCATTCCCTGCTCTCTATTTCCTGATCCTGATTTTCAGAGATGAGAGGAGCTCCAAGTGCATGATCCTGTCGCCATAAACACCTCCTTGCCATCCCTTCCTCTATGCTTTCCTCACCACAATGGGTGATACCTACGAAGGATGGTACCCAAGAAATCCATACTCACGATGGGTGGTACCCATGATGATGGATGGTACCTATGATGGATGATACCCATGATAGATGGTACCTATGATGGATGACAACCACGATCGATGGTACCCTCTGAAACCATGAGTCAGAGTGAATACTTCGTGTGTTAACTTGCCTCTGTTGTTATTTTGCCCCAGGAAGGATGAGTCATCCAGGGCCAGAAGTGGATATTGGGGAGGGTGTTTGTAAGGAAATATATTTAGTCAATGTAGCTCTGTTTTGGTTTTATAACAACAACAACAACAACAACAACAAAAACAAAAACAACCAGTTTTTGGTTTTTTCTTTTTTCTTTCTTTCTTTTTTTTTTGGTTTTTCGAGACAGGGTTTCTCTGTGTAGCTTTGCACCTTTCCTGGGACTCACTTGGTAGCCCAGGCTGCAGTTTTTGGTTTTTAAACAAGGAAATTGCACGCTGGCCTAACTTAGAGCAGAATGGGAAACAAAGGAGAAGAATTAAAGAAGTATGTTGGGAAACGCTGGAGATTTCTCACTGAGCTGGAGGAGGAGTTTAGTCACTTCCTTTTGGAGGAGGGGGCTATTCAGAAGACATGTTTTCAGAGCCCATTGTTTGTCTTTCTGAAGGGCCACCAGAAGGTTCTCCTTGCTCCACTCTGGAGATAGCTTTCTGATGTCTACTTTGAATTGGCCAGCCCTGACCACTTGCTCTGAACACAGCACAAGGTTCTCTCCTGTCCTGGACGCTGTTCTTAGAGTATGTTCCTTTAAACAGCTAAGCCCTTGCTGCTCCCTAACTACTCAGTATTATTTTTGCAGTTTCCCTTAGACTATTTTTTCCTCACATTTTATATTATTTCAATTGACCCATTTTGGAAATCTTGGACCTGGAACCTAGGGCGAGATTATAGGGATTTGTTTTTACTGATCCCAGACCCTATCCTCTATACGTGTGAGTTTAGATAGTTATGACTATTTCTAGCTATCTTCACTGCTTAATTATTTACCTGTTAATGGTATTCTTTGTTGTGTATGCATTGTGTGTTCCCATGTGGAGGCCAGAGATTGATGTCCGATGTCTTCCTCTATTGCTTTGCCTTTTTTAAAAATAAAGATTTATTTATTTTTATTTCCTGTGTGTGAGTGTTCTGCCTGCATGTATGTCTGCACCGTGTACAGGCCTGGTGCCTGAGAAAGCCAGATAAAGGCATCAGATCCCCTGAAACTGGGGTTAAAAGCAGTTGTGAGCTGTTAGGTGTGTGGGTGCTGGGAACTGAACCAAGGTCCTCTAGAAGAGCAGCGAGTGTTCTTAACCACTGAGGCACTTTTCTCTCCCTGGCCCCCCACCTTAGTTTTGAGACAGGGTCTCTCACTAAACCTGGTGTTCACCTAATGGCTGACTGGCAGGACGTGAAGGTCCAGGGATCCCTCTGTCTCTGGCTCCCTGTGCTGGAATTATGGGTATGTGATGTTCAGCTTTTTACATGGGTGTGGGGCATATGAACTTGGTCCTTATGCCTGAGTAGCAATATTTTGCCCACTGAACCATCTCCCCAGCCCCTGTCTATTATAATCCTATTTCCAGGTAATATTTGGCGGAAGCTGGCATCTGGTGCACAAGATTTTTCAATCAATGGGTACACACACACACACACACACACACACACACACACACACACAATCCATAGGTTGTGTTCCATTTATTCTCTATCCATCTCTCCTTTTCTCCCTCCCTTCATTTCTTCTTTCTTTTCTTTTTTTGCAAAAAGTTATTCATAAAGACTTATGGTAGAAAAGTAAGTGCAATCATCAGCTCATTATCTCAATATAGGTTCTCCAACCAAAATTAAAGTCTTATGATATTTGGTTTTTGTTGTTGTTAATGCAGTTACTTTTCAAAATCATCCGAATCATTGCTCAGTGCATCTGCATCTTCACAGCCTCCTTTCTACCTGGCTAGTTTAGGATTCCTCAGTGTGAGGCTACTTCTGCATCCGTTAGGACTCTCAGCTTGTGAGTGACAGATCCAGCTGAAACTAGTACAACCAGAGACTGTTTGGAATGGTCTGAGAAGACAAAGAAGAAATACAGAAGCCAGGAGGGTTCTAGAAAATCGAGCAGCGGTATGTATGTGTGTGTGTGTGTGTGTGTGTGTATGTGCATGCCCGCTAAAGCAAGCCTGCATGCCTCAGCTATCTGGATGATCCCATATCATAGACACGGTGGGTACCAACTGTTTGATTGGGTTGTATCTTTTCTTCCTCCTCCTGTGTTTGCAGAACTATCTTTTCTAAGAAAATGTTTCCCTATTTTTCCATGCACCTGAGGTTCCTTTACCGGTCCTTGGTGTCACCTCTCAGACACACGTGCAAGGGGGTTTGGATTGTAACTTACCGATGTAACGAAGCAGATGGTGTGAGGTGTAGCTCTGAGGCCAGGGGTGTAGCGGTGGGGAAATGGGAGTTTCGTGGTGTCTGTACGCAGTCTACCCTACTGTATACCAGTGGTGCAGTCTACACTAGAGTGTCTGACGTGGTGTTCCTGCCCTTGGGTGTCTGTAAGCCAATAAATCTTTAATCAATTCCCTTTCTGCTTAACTAGCTAGAGTGGTTTCTGTTGTTTACAACGAAGAACCTTGACAGGACAGTAAATTAGCGCTGGCTCTTTGGAGGGTTACAGCTATAACTTTCCCTTTTCAGTTCTGCCTGGGTCTGTTTAATTCAGCTTTTGGAACATAATGATTGGGGGGCTGAGTGAATGGTGGGCTGAGGGATCTCTCCCTGACAAGATGGTAACATTTAGTTTCAGATACTAAATCACACAGATCTGCTGCTCATCTCTAGAGACACCAAACTGTGTTTCATAGTGCCATTTGCCTGGGGGGGGGGGTGGGCGGTGCAGGAAGGAGGGGACAGGTGCATGCTGCTGTCACCAAGAGCACTCTGGGCTCGGGGCTCACACTACTGTAGGTTCATTTCCGGCTGGGCCATACATCCCTTGTGGGTTGGATGGGTATGTGTCATGCTGTAATTGTCCGACTCCTGGACTCCAGGCTAAAAGTGCAGCCACCACCTCTCCATTCGCCTGAGCAGAGGGGTGGGTGCTCTGGTGGGTCTTGCCTGGCTTCATTAAAAGCCCCAGCTTGGGGCCTGGAAAGCTGACTCAGCAGTTAGTAACCAGGTGTTCTGCAGTTCCCAAGGAGTCACAAGGCAGTTCACAATTGCTAGGGACTTCTGTTCTAGGGGTTCTGATGTCCGTTCTGGCTTCCCTGGGCTCCTGCATGCACACAGTGCACATACACATATGCACGCATGTATAATACACATAAGTAAGTCATGAAGTGACATTATCTCTGTCTTGCACATAATACAATGTCCAGAGCCACCCAATGCCAGCAGTACCATCCTGCTATGTGCCAGAAGACAACTGGAATGTTCGGTGAGCAGGACGACGTGGTCACAAAATGTAACTTTTCAATCATGCGTGTCTATGTGAACACTGTCTAGGTCATGTTTTGTGTCTATGTTTTAAGCTGCTTACTGATTTCCATGCTTGACAGTACTGAAGAAAGCATGGCTATCTGTTTTCAGGGGCTGAGCTCTGAAATGAAGGAACTGTCTAAATTTAGTAGTCCTCTGCTGTAACAACAGAGCTGGGGCCAGTGCTGGAATCTGTTAGACACAGTGGTTCTTGTTGACATGGTTCATGTTTGACTCTGCTCAGGGCAGATGGAGAAAGCAACTTACCAAATAAACCCTGAAAGTAAAGGGCTGGGGAGATGGCTCAGCAGCATGGAATGCTTCCTGCTCTTCTAGAGGACTGGAGTTTGGTTCCTAGCACCCACGTCAACCAGCTCACAGCTGCCTGTAACTCCAGCTCCAGGGTGATCTGACTCTTTCTTCTGGCCTCCAAGAGTATTAGCACGCATGTGCTCATAGTCACACACAGACACTCACACACATAAACACACACACACACACACACACACACACATATACACACACAACCAGACACAGACACACACACAGACAGACACACAGAGACACACACACACAGACACACATACAGATACACACACACTGAATCTTTAAAATGAAAAACCATGAGTGTAAAGAGTGGAAGGCTTCCAATAAGAGGAGTCACACACCATGTCTAAACCACATGCGTAGTGATCATTTTCTCATTTTCACTTGGAGTTAAGGAAAAGTCTTCCAAATGGACTCCTAGACTGTGGCCACAGATCAGTGGCCATACTTGAGGCCTGTGTGCACAACACAACAGTAAGCGATTTAGTTTATTTCTCATCAACGTTGAGTGTAGAACAAAGGATCACTTACAAATCCTGCTTAGTAAAATGCATGGCCTCTCAGAGCTCAGAGTGATGAGGTTGTAGATGTGGCCTTTTCTGTTAGCTGTCTTGGGAGTGGAGTATGAATAACAATAATAATACACGAGATCCTAGGATACCTGCAGCATGGATTTATTCAAATGTCATCCAAATACTCTGATATATGTAGCTTGCCTGTGAGATGGGCTTCTGGCTTCCCTGGTCTTCTTTTCTGTGTTAGGAGTCAAACCCAGGGCCCTGTTAGGGACTAGGGATCCCATTTCTATGCTTGAGGTCAGAAGGGTAAATTCTGCTCCCATACATGTTGAATGTATCAGAACAGACATACAAACATACATTGAACAAGTGATACATTTCCTGAACTTCAATTTCTTTTCTTTAAAAAAAAAGATTGAAAATTAATATTTTTAATGACATGCAGGTGTGCATGTCTGACTGTGGGCATGTGCATGTGAGTGCTGGTGCCCTCCAAGGCCAGGGGCAGTGGACCCCCTGTAATTACAAGCAGTTGTGACTATGAGCTGCTCAAACGTGGGTGCTGGGAATTGAAGGAGGAGCTTGAGTCCCCTGTAAGAGCAGCAAACACTCTTAACTGCTGAGCCATGCTTCAGCAGCCCCTGCTTACTTCCTTTGCAAAACTAAATTGGTAGTACATTATAGCTGGATTTTTATTTTGGCTACTAGCTCACACACACACAAAAAAAAAGACACAGAAACTTATTAAATGTAAAAGCTCGGTCTTAGCTTAGGCTTGTTTCTAACTAGCTCTTATAACTTAAATTAACTCATTTCTATTAATCTATATACTGTCACTTGGCTTGTGGCTTTTACCTCTCCTCCTACATGTCCTGATTCCTCTGCATCCAGCTGGGACTCCACCTTTCTTCCTCTCTGTCCCCAGAAGTCCCACCTAACTTCTTAGTGCCTAGCTACTGGCCATTCAGCTCGTTATTAAACCAGTCATAGCAACACATCTTCACATGGTGTAAAGGAATATTCTGCAATAGTATATACCTCACAGGGCTCCTGTAAAGATAAAGTGAGAGCGTGGAGGTAAAAACACCAGAAGGCGCCATGGCACAGGGACATACTTCTTAAATGGTCACTGATTTGCAGTGTCAGAAAGTTACAGGTGTGGTGTCTGAGGAGTGTGAAACCCAGTATTGTAGCTGGGGTTATCTCCTGGTCCTGCCTGGCCCACGGTCAGGACAAATCTCACCCGCCAATCCCGCAGCTGCTCGGACCCAAATAAACACACAGATGCTTATATTATTTATAAACTGTATGGCCGTGTGGCTCAGGCTTCTTGCTATCAAGTTCTTACATCTTAAATTAACCCATTTCTATAAATCTATACCTTGCCATGTGGCTCGTGGCTTACCAGCACTTTGCATCCTGCTCTTCATGGTGGTAGCTGGCAGCGTTTCCTGACTCAGCCTTCCACTTCCCAGAATTCTCCTCTCTCCTTGTCCTGCCTACACTATACTTCCTGCCTGGCTACTGGCCAATCAGCGTTTTATTTATCAATCAATCAGAACAACACATTCCCAGCATCCCTAGCACAGTATTTACTGTAAATTTGTTTCCTCAAAACTAATTGTATGTTTTTTCAAAACTTACAACAGTGCTGTTGGATAATTTTGGTATGTATTAGTGCTGTAATGCAATTCCAAGCTTTGACAGTATATTTTTTTCCTCAAAAATGTTTACAAATCTATTAGCTGCTATATAAGCACTCTATTACTCCCTTAGCTCAAGGGAGGCCAGCTGGCATGCTCATGGGTTAAAGAGTTAATTGATAAATTGTTTTGCTGTCGTCCACATTTTAGCCATGCTGAGTGAATATTATTATACTCAATACTTCATATGCCTTTTAAAGATAAGCTCAGTTTAACACATCAAACAATGTGTGCACATGAATTCTGTGCCTGGTCTTGTGGCGAATACAGTTCCTTCATGCAGCACGTACTTTGAATGAACTGGGAAGAACCCACTGTACTAGGTAGGAACTGTCCTCTTTCTGCACGCAAGGGAGCCAAGGCTAGTTAGAGGACAGATCACTGGGGGTCCCAGGGGCCTGTATTTTGCCTTGGCCTCTTCCCATCTCTCCCTTTTCTCTGCATTCTGATGCCAAGATGGGAACTGCTCTGTCCAGCCACACCTTGAAACCAGGAGCCCCAGGGAAATCAACCCTGCAGTAGCTTTGGTCAGGTCTTGGGTGCACTCGTGCAAAGTCAGGTTTGTGTCAACCGAAGGAAAAAGGAGAAGCGAAGAATGAGAAGCAAGGGCTTAGCAGGGGTTAACACTAGAAACATGGCTGGGGATGCAGCTCAGGGGCTGCGGGCTTACCCAGGGCAAGCAAGGCCCCAGCTGGGCCAGAAAGATTTCATCATCACAAAAAATATTCCGAAAGTACAAAAGAATGAAAAGACAGAAGACAACGGACACATAGCTACTAGTGTGCGGGACAGGCAGATCAAAACACAAGGAGAATCTATTTCACCCCCATCTAATTGGAAAAAAAAATACATGTCTGATAAAAGCCTGGACCAATGATCATGTGGAGAAAAGCTTATTGTATCACTCTACTTTATTCAGAGTTGCTCCCAGCTCCCTCTCTTTAATACTTATTGTCTCCACAACACCACTAAGTGTTTTCTCTCTCTCCCTCCCTCTCTCTTCCTCTCTCTCCCTCTTCCTCTCCCCTCCCCTCCCTCCCTCTCTCCCTCCCCCCCCTTTCATTCTTGTTTGCAGTTTTTATCCCTGTGAATGTAGAGGCCTCCTCTGGCTTGCTCTATGAACTGACTGATAGTACAGCGCATAGTAGGCACTCGGTAATCCTGACTGGAGAATGCTTCTCTTTATTGCCCCCGGCACTAGCCAATGGGTTGGAAACCACCGGAATCTGTGAAGTGCTATGTTGAGGTCACTCATTTCCAAGGCAGAGTGAAACACTACAGATCTTGGCACAAAGCAACCAGCATTTACTTTGCTTCAGACTGCGGGATCAGGCTGGGAGCCACACCCACCCTGAACCTGTCCTTGTGTGGCCTGTGCACTTAGAATTACTTTTACAGGTGGGCATTTGCAGTCATTTTAATGTCAGAGACATCAATCCTGAATACCGATGAGACACAATAAATGATAAAAATTCCAGTCTTTTCATTAATAGGTCCACATTACTAAAAATTGTGTCTAATGACTGTTGTGGCTTGGATTCTTCACTAGAAATGTAAAATTGTTCTTTCATTGTCTAATAAGCACCCAAGTAATAGCCTTAATTTTGCATCTTGGCTCATGAAGTGTTTATACCTGACTTTTTAAGAACAATTTTGCCAACCTCTGCTGTGGCGGTGGCCGCATGCCACTTAAGTGTGACTGTTTGGTGTGGGGGTGAAAACAGAACTTCAGGGGGCCCGTCAAGTCTTGGAGATGCTCATCCCAGAGCTGTTTCATCTGCCGAATGAGGGGACTGGCCCTAGACTTCCAACAAGATGTGAATAATTCATGAGACCACCTCTGTAAAGTCTTGAAGGTCTTTGTCCTGTGGCCATAGGCATGTAGTGAGCGGGTCGGTGGTTCACAGCTGCTTTGGCCTCCTAGGGCCTGCTCTTGACTTCATCTAACACAACTGTAGAGTTGTAGGACAGAGTCTGGGGTCACTTTCCCCTTAAGATGCACATGCAAACGGCACGAGTCACGCAGCAGGAGGTTGGTATCCTTACTTCCCTGCGGTATTCTGATAATGTCTGGCTTCTGTTTTCTGGCCACGTCTCCAATTCCTGTGGCTAATTCAGTGTCTCTTCTCTGGCCTGCACCGCCCACTTCTTACACCAATGCAGGCCTAGAGAGATCAATCCAGTTCAAACCAAATACCACTCTAAAGTAAATTCTTCCCAGTTTTCCTGGCTGTGGGGTCTCAGTGGCTATCCTTCCTCCTCAGGCGCCCACCCCACAGTCCTTGCCTTCTCTTAGACACCCACAGGTGTTTTTCCTCCATTGTTGAGCTTTCGGTCTCTCCCATCCCTCTCTACCCTCTTGAGCTTCTAACAAACACATTTCTGACATGTACCCTTTTTGTTTCTTATTAAGCTTGAGTGATTTATCTCCTGCTTCCCCTTCCCTTGCTGCTCCGGCCTAGTGATGAGTTAGGCTGCCACAGTGGTAGCAGGCAGAACTGTGCTTTTCCTTTGGTGGTGATGGGGACCGAACCCAGAACTTGGTGTGTGCTAGGCCAGGGTTCTTCTGTTGAACTAGACTCCCTGCACTAGCATGCAGTGGAGGCCAGAGGAAATCCTCAGTGTCCAGCCTCGCTTTGCATCTTGTTTGAGACAGAGCTTCTTGTTGTTTACCACTGCATATGCTGGGCTTGCTGGCCCATGGACTCCCAGGATTCTCCTGTGCCCACCTCCCATGTCTCCACAGGAGCACAGGGGTTACAGATGTATGCTACCATGCCTGACTTTACAGGGGTTCTGAGGCCTTGAACACAGGTGCTATGCTTGCACGGTGAATGCCCTGCCCACTGATCAGTCTCCTAGCCCTATAAAACATATTATTTTTTTTTTCCCACACGAAACTTGTGCAGGAATGTTTAGAGAAATATTATAATATCCAGAAATAAGAAACCACTCAAGTGTCTCTCAGCTGATGAATGAATAAGTCAAATGTGGTTTAGCCGATCAGTATTATCAGTGTTGATGGACGCTAAAATGCAGATAGACCTTGAAACATTGTGTTAAGTGAAAGAAAGCGGTCACAAAAAGATCACATATCCCATCCAATGACAAATGCAGAGTCAGAAGCTAGGTGTAGGGAGGGATAGAAATGATGACTCTTGGGAATAGTTTCTTTTTGGGATGGTGAAAATATTCTGGAAATGACGGTGGTAGTGGTTGTACAACTTGTGTATGCTTCAAAATTGCACGTTTTGTGGTATGTGACTTGGAGAGATTCCTGGAAGCCCATTAGTAAATAACAGATGTGAAGTTCCATGGTCTGCTCTGTTCAAATAAAGATAGGTGAACCGTGAGCAGGCCCTGGCACCCCAGCCTGCTGGTACTCACTAATTGGCATGGCCAAATTCAGCAGGGACGGGCAGTCCATGGGTTTGCCTATCTACATGGCTCCCGGCGTGGCCTCTCAGAATTTCCCACAGCTCTTCAGGCCTAGCAACACATTGCAGAGTCTGGCACACCCAGCCCATGTTTGGAGATGAAGGAGAACCTCCAGGTACCGTTGTTATGAGCTTGCTGGCACGGATGTACTCAGTTTTGGCAGAAAGGATGACGCAGAGCTCCAGGGTTTGTAAAAGACAAAAAGAAATGCCTGTATTTCTGTCGGCCTGTTGCAGCTCTTAGACCAGCGACTTCTTACTAGGCTTACACCGGCTTAGGATCTCTGCTACACTGGCTCCTTTCCCTCGTCATCAATCTCACCCAAACGACTTCTTGAGTTTGCGATGGTTTTTGTGTTGAGTCCAGGCAGCCCTTCCTACCTTACAAAGGTTTGCTCTGTTGTTACCCCACTGGAGCTGATGTAACCTTGTGTGTGTGTGGTGGGCATTGTTCCCCTTCCATCAACAGGGAGCCTGGTTGCATTCTTGGTTCAAGATGAAATGAGCGTGAGACCAGGTCGGCTGAGGTCGGACAGTATCATTTCTACTCTCGGCTGCCAGTTAATACTGTTGAAATCTCAACTGCAGAAAAATATGTTGATTCCTATAGATTTCAGGTTCTGTATTGGAGTGGGGCATCTGAAATATTTTTTCAAGTCAACTAACACATTTTAGACTTTGGCTTTAGCTATTTCTGTTAGGTAGAATTTCAAGCATGCCTTACGTTGCTTAAAAACAAATTTGAACTGATTATGTAATTATGATGGGGAATGTTCTTTTGAGTGGTGAATATTCATTTTGCACAAAAATAGTAAAAAACTAGCTTATTTAACTAATGTGCACTTAGAGGACCCTCAATCAGGAGCAGGCAGCTCCATGAGCTTTGAAACTGAAATGGCTTGAATTTATTTGGGTATCCTGGATACCGAGATCGTTTTGGAAAACCTGACGCCTGCTCTTATTCTTGGACAAGGAATGTTCTTATTTACAAAAACAGCCAGTGAAGATTGGCATTATTCAACATACACAGCACCAAGTTCCCTTCTTATGGTGATGCTCGGAGACAAAAACCATGAAAGAATGTACTGTCTACATGTGTGTATTATTTTTGAAATATAGGTAAGACACAGTAGTGAGAGTTAAAATGTCACACGTGTTTGGTGTGGTCATTAACTTCACAGTAAAACCAGGAAGTACTGGTTTTTTTTTTTTAATGCTTTAATAACAAAACCATCCAGACATGGAAGGAGTGGGTAAGAGACATTGGAAATTCAATTTTCTGTGTCTTTTATCCAAGGAATTCTTAGGTTATAGCTATTTTGAAACCAAAAAATTTCAAGTTAAAAATAGAAGTGAAGAAATAGGAACAGATTGCAGTCTGCAACAAAAAGTTAAAAAAAAAAAATCCAGAGTGAAAAGGAACAGTGGATCGGGGAACTGTCAGGGGACACTTGTGTTTAGTCCTCAGGTGTCCTCAGGGTGGGGCCAGTGCACAGGTGTTGAAGACAACGGACTGAGTCCACAGCAGTGGCGCTTCCCCCCCCTTTTTTTTTTTTTTTTTGAGTTCTAAAAATGTGATGAAGACAATTTCATGGATGCTATGGAAACCTTGGCAGAATATTGAAGTCATACACAAACTTACACACATTCATATATACATACCTACTTCACATACACCTCACATACTCACATGAATGCACACACACTCATATACATTTACATGCACACACACACTCACATGCATACACACTCTCACTCACATACACACACATGCACATGCACGACCACACTCCACAGTCTCACACGCTCAAATACACATTCATATACACATATTCTCTTATGTATAACTCACATGCACAACTACACTCACACACTTACACACACTCACACGCAGCTATTCATACATGTTCAACCTTGACTGTCCATGTCTTAACAACACTCACCTCCCTGAGGAGTGACCCTTCACAGAAATTCCTGACTTGGTGAAGCAGTTAATTTCGTGGTGCAGGGGTGAAGGGCGCCGTGACCCTCTTGAAGCTGCAAACTCTTATTGTGGGAGTGGTTCAGAATGACTCATGGGATTTCCAGAGCATAGATGTTTCACCCAGTCAGGGATTTCTGTGAAGGGTCATTCCTCAGGGAGGTGAGAGTCAGGTTTCAGACATGGACAGAGAGGGTTCGAATGGCCGGTTCCCTTCACTGAGAGTGGCCTCTGGACAATGGGCACTTCTCTTCACTGTGGGCTGGCCTGAAGAGCGAAACTCCACAGAGGTGGAGCACAGAGTGGGGGCCATTCCCTAGCAGGCTGGGCCCAGCTAACCACGTCCTGACCCTGTCATAGGCATCCTACAGATGGCCAAGCGATTCCAAGGCGAAGAGCTGTATTTCCTTTTTCTTGTCAGAATAGAAGTCAGTGCCCCACCCCACTCCCACCTCCACCCTCACCCCTGCCCCCCTACCCCCTGCCCCCCAACCCCCTGCCTCTGCTATTGATTTTTGTGGCATTTCGTTTGTAAACAAGTGCTTGCTCTATGCTATAAAACTAGTCAATGCTAAGCGAATTTTTAAAAGTTGAAAATTTCAATTTCTTGTGAAAATAAATAAAGGAAGTCACAGGCCATCTCGTCCATCTTGCGCACGTTTTGAGTTATGCTTCTCTTTCTCCGTCCACACTTTCACATTGGGCTGGCATCTTTCTGTGCCGGGCAATAGCACTGCACCATCTCTGACTGGCATTTGGGCAGTCTCCACGGCTATCCTGTTAACAAGCGGAGTCACAGCCTTGTATCCACACCTGCCCGCTGGCAGTAACTAGGTCAGTTACAGAAAAGGTGGATAAATCACCAAGCACACAGGGGCGAGGTCCGGTAACTGAAAGTGTGCACATGCGCTCATTTGCCAATATTGCTTTGCAACCTTCCTTGCAAAAACCCATTGAAACTTCATCTTGCCACCTTTTCCAGTTGGTTTCTTCCAATGGAGCAATGGCTTGGCACTTGTGAAGCAATTTAAGTGCAGAACGCTTCTTTGTGATTGTAGGAATTAAAATATACTTTCACAGTCTGCGCACCCATCCCTAATGCAGCATTTTAAAGTGGTCACTGTAAGAAGACCACTGCCAGGAGCGGCTAAGGAAGGAAAGGGTTATCTTGGCTTGTGCCTCGGGGTTTGCCACCCATCATCGTAGCAGGGAAAGGCACGAGGGCGGTCCATGGCGGTGGGAGCCTACTGGAGATGCTGCTTACCAGGCACAGGCCAGGAAGCAGAGAGCTGGGGTTAGCGCAGGCGGCTATAACCCTCAAAGCAATATCCCAGTGACCCACTCCCTCCAGTTAGGACCCACCTCCTAAAGGTTTTCCACACCTCCCCAAACAGCACCTCAAACTGGAAGACACATGTTCAAACACAGGAGCCTGTGGGGGACATCTCAGAAACCGTAAGAAGTACCTACCCTTCACCGACTTCATTTCTGTAAGACCGAATCCATTCTTCTCTATGCACACGTGGGCTTGCCTAATGATCAACTAAATTCCGTTCTTTCCTATGCACACATGGGCTTGCCTAATGATTGATTAAGTTGTCACTTCGGAAACCTGTAAAACTGATATGAACTGGTCTGGGAAGGAACCAAATGATTGCCAGAGAAAATAAACTAAGCTGTTAGCAGCAGGAGCTCACAGCAGAGAGGCTACGAATGTCAGTTAACTGACTTTGTGGAGACAGGCTAGAGTGTTTCTGCATTATAAGCTCCAGCACTCTGGAGGCCAAGGCAGAAGGATTGGAGGCCAGCCTTCAACTACATATGACACAGCTGAGTAGTCTCAGCCTCCCTGACTCATCCTCCAAGAGCGTTCCTACCACAATGAATAATGACTAGTACATAAATATTTAACCTTGAAAAATTTTATGGAACGGATTTCTGGTTTTGGTTATACTGGGGGGGAGGTTAAGTCCAGGGCCTTCAGCATTCTAGAAAATCACTGTCCCACTGAGTTAGGTCCCCAGAACCACAACTACCTTTTTGTTATTCATGTGTGTGCATGTTTGTGTGTGTGTGTGTGTGTGTGTGTGTGTGTGCATATGTGTGTGCATGGATGTGGAGGTCCGAGGTTGGCATCAGGAGTCTTTTTTGGCTGCTCTCCACCTTGTTCATTGAGGCTGGGTCTCTCCCTGAGTTCAGAGCTTGACACTATGGCTAGTTTAGTTAGTGAGCTTGCTTCTGGGATGCTCCGTACAGAGCAGCTGCCACACCGTTTCTTTGTGTTCTGAGGATTTGAACAGCAATCTTCACGCTTGGCTGCCAAACAGCGAGCATTTCAATCACTGAGCTGTCTCCTCAGTCCACAACTCCTCATCTTTCATGGTATGTTTTAAGTTCTCCAGATTAAACTGCTTTCTGAAGTTTCTTCAAGGTTTGGACTAATCTACTTGTCATCATTGAACTCTTTAAAATTATTTATTTGTTTGTTTATTATTTGTTTATTTATTTTGTATGCATGGGTGCTTTGTATACCTGTATGTCTGGGCACTATACTCCTGCCTGGTGCCTGAGGAGACTAGAAGATGGTGTTGGATCCCCTGGAACTGGAGTTACAGATGATTGTGATCCACCACATGGGTGCTGGGAATCGAACCAGAGTTTTCTGGAAGAGCAGCCAGTGCTCTTTATAACCGCTGAGCCATTTCTCCAGCCACTGATTTTTATTTTGATGTGAACAGAGCTGAATCAGGGACTTCCAGAATTCATAACAACTTATTTCTGTCTGAGTAAAGAACAGTTATATTTAGCTACTTTAAAGTATTCCTACAAAGCCCACCTAGTGAATTTTCCTACTTTCCCTCCAAATTAATAAAAAAGCTGTTCTCAACTCCAAGAGCTGTATCATGTTCTTTCCTCTCTGGCATTTAAACCAATGTAAAAATGTCCCTTGGAACCAGTTCTGTGGGGGATTCACGGGAAGCAAGACATGTGGTGTCTTCGTAAGGCTCGCAGTCTGGTTGAATTGACTCCCCTGCATCAGATCCTACCAAACAGTAAGTACAAAGTGAGAGGCCAGAGGAAGAACTGCAAAGCATCTGTCCCGCATTGTCTGTTTGACACATGGCAGAGGCTGGGGGATTAGGACTTTCAAGAGGAGTAATGACTAACACTTGACCCAGAAGGATAAGCAGGATTTGAACTGACTCGTGAATAAGAGAGAAGATTCTGGACAGGAGGGGAAAGGTCTGGCTCACTGTAGTACAGGCCAGATGCACTTAGAAAACAGACCAGACAGTAGGATTGGTTTTGTCATCAAAGTTTCCTTATGGGTTTATTCTGAGTGTTCCCTAGCTCCCCTGAGTCTTGACACTGAATTGTCTTTGGTTGTCTTTCTTTTCTTTCTCTATCCAAGAGTCTCTATACAGCCAATTGTTTGTTATTTTTAACCCTCTATTCAGTCTCTGAAGGTGTGTTGTGGTAGTTTGAATGAAATTGGCCCCCATCATCTCATAGGGAGTGGCATTGTTAGGAGGTGTGGCTTTGTTGGAGTAGGTGTGGCCTTGTTTGGAGGAAGTGTGTCACTGTGGGGGCGGGCTTTGAGTTTCCAATGCTCAAGATACCCAGTGTCACAATCCACTTCCTGTTGCCTTCTGGCTAAGATGTAGCCAGCACCATGCCTGCCTGCATGTTGCCTTGCTCCCTGCCATGACGATAATGGACTAAAAGCTTACTCTTAACTGTAAGTGAGCCACTACAATTTAATGCTTGCCTTTGTAAGAGTTGCCATGGTCATGGTGTCTCTTCACAGCAATAGAAGCCCTAACTGAGATGTGGCATTGGGAAGATACTGTGAAGATGTGGTCATAACATCTTTGACTTGCCTGCTCAGTGCCTGTGTCAGTCAGGACAGGTGAGGTGAGGCTGCAATAACAAACATTCATGTGGATTTCCAGTTTGAGAAGATGAAAGTAACAAATTTTTACTTCTCACTCTTGCTATATACCCAAGTGTGGATTGGTGGAGGTGGTGAAGAGCAAAGTCTTGCTTGTTGCTGTCATTCAGGGGCTCAGGTGACCCTGATATCACCACTCACCAGCACTACCTGGGTACTTTAAGCGAACAGTTTAGCCTTCCTTCTTAACTGCTGAGCCTTCACTATCCACGACACTGTCAGGTCCACTAGTGAGTTCCTTAGTGTGCCCCATGTCTTATGGATGATCAGTTTTATAGATCAGTTCCCATTGCATCAAGGAATCTATCCGTGCAGGCTAGCCATTGTGGTTTTACTTGAGAGGCCCCTCTGGAGTTGCTATTAGCACGTTCTATCTATAGGATCAAGAAAACCACGCGTGGGGAAGAGAACCAGAGCTGGAACGGGGGCAGCATGGTGTAGAGAACAAGTGAGGTGTTAGCCGTCCCAGTGCCACCCTGCCACCTCCCACGCGTGGCTTTGGTTTGCCACATCACGTCTTTGAACTTCATTTTTTTTGACTATAATATGAAGGAGTTGGTCTAGGTTATATGTGAGGCTCCTTTTAAGACAATTATTCTCTACAGGCAGAACACAAGTAAGATTTACAGCCAGAAGTAGACTGTGCTTTCTAGATTATACATGCATAAATATATATATGTTTGGTTTATAGGTTCTTCCTTGTGAAAGAAAGTTGTTTTCTTTTTTAATAATTTTAATTTTTGAGAACCTTGTGCATGAATCACCCTTTCCTCCCTTCTCTAATTCCCCCAGTTTCCTTTCCTCCCAAATTCATGATCTCTTCTTTATTATTATTACTTATATGTATGTGTGTGTGTGTGTGCATGGGCGTGCATGCACACATGTTTATATAACCTACTGAGTCCATTTAGCTTTGCTCATATGTACATGTGTCTAGGGCTGAGCACTTGGGATTGGACATCCTATGTGGGAGCTCCTGGAAGAGACTAGTTCATGCTCTCCCAGCAAGCATCGATCACTTCATCTAGAGGAAGTAATTCTTCGTCTAGATGTGGGACCATGTGGAACTTCCCTGTCCATGTTGGCATGTCAACTAGTGTTATTGTTCCGTTTGTCTTGTTTGGGCAACCAAATTGTTGGGAGGTCGAGGGTGCAGCTTTCCTGTCATATAGAGAAGACACAATCTTGCAGCAGATGACACAATTAAAAATGTTTACAGAGTCTCCTTGGCTTGGATCTGATCTGTTTATTTGCAGTCCGCCCCGTCTACTCTTGTCTGCAGTGGGGAAAGGGCCTGGGGAGGTCATTGCCACTGGCGGCTTCACTTCCAACTTTGGAGAGTCTCCTTCTCTTGCAGCAAAGAACCCCACATCCAGAGAGCTACCTAGCAGCAAGCTAATAATAGCTGACCCCAGAAAGGTGTGCTTCCTCCGGTGATTCTTCATGGTCAGAAGAGGAGCACTTAGTGAGAAAGACGGCAGGTTTTTCTTTCCACTGAGGTTGGAGCTAAGTGCTGTGGGTTCCCGAGGCATCCTGCCAGCCCGTCTGCCTTGCTCCACACTGTTGGCAGTTGCCTGCAGAAAACCTTCCCTGGGCTTTTTCTAACCTGTCAGGCACTATAATTTATAGTGCATCCAGGAAGAAAAATGTCCTACAAATATAGAAACATGCATAGAGTGTCCTGGAACCAGAGTCTTATCTCTAATTGTCAGGTAGGATTTCCAGAGGCTCCCAAATACTCTATCAGTATCTAGGGGCCAGAGAGTGATGATATGAAATGTGGACAATATAAAATGGAAGTTAGTGTGAATGTGTGCACATTTAACACCGAGAAAAGCACACATGTGTACATACACAACTTTGTGTATCTGATAACAATTTCAGTGGGATGTGACAGCTTTGTCAGGAAACTAGTGATACTCCTAACCATGTAGTGAATGGCATGGGGCTTGTCTGGGGTCCTGGGTACATTGGTTCTATTCCCCATACCTGCCTGAGCTGTCTTCCTCACGTCCTTCCTTGTGGAAGATTGCTCAAGCATCGCTCCAGCTGACTTGTAGTGAAGGCTTTGCTTCCCCTCGGTATATGCTCATGTCCCACTTATCAGCTGTGGCAGTAGCTGTTGGGTGACACTGCCACTCTGTGTTTCGGGTATTCTGTATATGCTTGGATGCATTCTTTCTGCTGCATTCCCTACACCTGGGGCTATGGGGAAAGCTTGCTCCTTGTACAGAGTCTAGAACGTCAACACTTCCTGATTTGGATGAGCGTTGAGGACTTACGTAGTTGAGAGCCAACAAAGAGACCCTGGAAATCCTTTGTGGACCACTGTGGGTCCTCACTGGACCTGTAGGGAGTGCAGGGGTTGAGAGAAAGCCCCACTTCCTTCTCTGCTCATACCCCTTCCAGTTTCCGTCTCCATGCTCACCCCACACAGTGGCTTTCCTGCCCTGCCCCCTTGCGAGCTCATCTGTCAGCTACTTGGACATCTTGGAAATGGTTTTATAGGGTGCTATCCTAGGATGCCTGTGCTTTCAGGAAAGGTCGCTGTTTGGGGGATGCTGATGGCTTTTTTTTTTTCCTGACTGAGACAAGTCCATGGACATAGCAGATGGATGTTGATTTAGATGATGTTAAGCTCCTAGAATCCTGGTACCTGACATGTTATGAAGAGTTTATGTATGCATATAGAAGTGTATGTTTATGTCTGTATGTGTGAGAGAGACAGACAGCAAAAACAATCCTGAAGAATATGGTTAATACATTCCTAAATTTTTATTTGTTTTCCTAGGCAAACATTTTTTATATTAACTTACTTCTAAAAGTAATGAAACGCCTCTCCTTTCCTGGTGTATGTGGCCTCGGTGACATCCCTGATTTGACATTTGGATCCCCATTGTGTATGCAGATACTGTGTAGCATCTGCATTATGCAAACTAATGGAATCCTCTGGCTCTCTCTGGATCTATTCCAGGTGTCTGGCTTCTCTTTTTATTGCCTGTGATAAAATCCAAAAATACATGGCGTTTTATTCTCTTAGCTCTCCCTCGGGGTGTTCAGTCTCACCCAGATTAGAGCCATTTCGACATGCACAGAAAATGTGGGGAATTTAAAGATGTCAATTTAAGAACAGAAACCCTACTCTGATTTGCTTGGCTTCTCTTTCCAACTTAGCAGGAGAACTTTGGAAATAAATCCAGCGTGTTTATTCCTCCTTGTCCTTCCCTCCATCCTTCCTAAGCGTTATCAGGGCCTGCTTGAATTATTGTGCATTTTTTCCTGTCAGAGATGATTTGATTTCTAGTTCCTTCGTCCCTTGCCTTCCAGCCCACACTCTGTGCAATGACGCTGGGGTGGCAGATTGATGGGGAGAGAGTTTGAAACGCCTCTCTGGCTGTGGCTTTCAGCATGTCTGCTGCAGCTGCTGCTGCTGCTGCCGGAGACAGTTGGCTGATGGACTTGGTGGAGGTGAGGTGGGCCTGGACCTTGACAGAGAGCATCCCAGGGGAGAGGCCTGGGTTGGTTCTGTCCTTTCTCTTCCGGCCCTGCTGGTTACAACAATAACATAGACTCAGACTTTTTCTTACTGTTGTCTTCAGTGTTAGTAGTTTGATTACAATATGTATGTAAGTAAAATCATTCATTTTTGTAATTTTATAGTGATGTGGGGGGTTGAAACTAAATCTCTACACATGCTAGACAAGCTCTACCATGGAGTTGTATCCTCAGGCCCCATATGTGGAGTTCTGTGATTATTTCTCCTAGGGGTATGCTGAGCCCCTTGTTGCTTCAGATTTATATATTTTGTCAAAATTGGTAGTCTTTCAACTATGATTTCTTTGAATGTTATTTTTCTACACTGTCCTTTTTCCTCCCCTCCTGGGGTATTAGGGCCATGAATGTTAGACCTCTTGGTATTGTCATACAGGTCCCCAAACCTCTTTTTAAAAGATATACTTTTAAGTGTGTGTGTGTGTGTGTGTGTGTGTGTGTGTGTGTGTGTGTGTTGTGAGTGCCAATGCCCTCAAGGCATGGGATTCCCTGGAACTGGGAGATGCAGGCAGTTGCAAGCTGCCCGTTATGGGTGCTGGGAACAGAACTTGGGTCCTCTGCAAGGGTAGTACAAACTCTTAACTGGTGATCCAGTGCCCCCTCCTCAAGCTCTTTTCATCCCCATGCCCCAGTCATTTTCTTCCTCTCAGTCTTACTTTCTATCACTCCATCTGTATCCACTGACTCTTATGTCACATTCACTCTGCTACTGCATCCATCCACTGAGATTTCATGTTAGTGAGTTATTTTTCTGTTCCAAAATGTCCATTTGGCTCTTTTTAGTACCCAGGTCTTGGCTGAGTCTTTTTTCCTCCTCATTGGTTTCAGAGGTGTAGGATTTTGCTTTGTGCAAAGGATTTTTGTAATAGTTGCTTGTCAGTCTTGGTCAAAACACTTCCTTGTGTTTTGTGGCTTTGTTGGAGTTCATTGATTGTCTTTTCTCATCCCAGCTGGGGGTTTTCCGATTCTTCACGTGCTTAGTATTTAGGGATTGCATCTTGGACATTTTGAGTATAATTTAGGAGCCTCTGAGTTGTAAGTACTATGGATAATAGTGATATTGTTTTAATATGGGACTCCTCTCACTGGGCTCAGGCATGAAGTTCTAGCCAGCTTTCTATGGTGTTATGGTTTAACTATGGAATGCATCCCCTAAGCTCATATTTGAAGGTCCTAAGCTGGTGGCAGTTTGATCAAGAAAGACCCCCTGAGAGGTCTCCAGATGATCCAACATCCAGAACAGCTTCAAGGCAACTGGCTCAGAGAATACAGAGTCACAGACTACCAGTCAGGATTTGATCATAATTCTTAATTTTCTCAGGATCCCCATAAGACTACCAGTACTCCCTATCAGCAGAAAGTAGCCTAGAACACTATGCCCACATTCCCCAAAAATGGATTATAAATGTTTGTCTTTGTTTAGGTTGTTGGTTATAAATTGTTATTAGTCATAGTCAATCTCTTTCTAAAAGAAGAAAGGGAGATATGATATAAAAATATATGATATAGATATAATAGGATGAAAGGGTAGATTATTGAATCTACTTTTAAAAAGCAACTTGTTTTAAATTTCTATAGATTTTAGTTTATTGATACAAATTTAAAGTTAATTTTGTTATACTGTATATATATTTCTACTCTTGTTTAAGGTGTTATGTTTATGCAACCCATTTAAAATTGTAATGTATAATTAAGAAATACAGATTAACAGTTAATCATCTATGTTAATCAAACTTATAGTCATGTTAGTTAAGTTTTCTAGGTATACATAGATATATTTCAATTAGGTAGGTATTCTTCAAACCGTTCAAAGATCTACATAATATGGCATTTAAAATGTTTTAAAAACTTAGACTTTCCTGGACAATGAGTCACTTCTGCTCCTGGTAGCACTGATTTAATTCAAGGAAGATGATGGGCATCGAAGACACTCCATATGGAGTTTATCTTCTTCTTGGCAAAAATAGCCATTTGGACAAGAAACTGTTCTTGCCTGGACTGCTTGACAAAATGTTGTATCGACTAGACATGCAGGACCCATAGGATTACTGAACTTTGCAAGACGAGATGGTCCTTCAGGTTCCTGCTTCGCAGAGGAGACACACGGAGAAACGATTTAAAAAGCTTAAGTCCTAAAAGGCTGAAAATGGATGCCCCAACATTGCAGACAAATTTTGGGTGACTGTCTAGGCAGCCAGCTGTCTCTGTCATTCTAGATTTTGGAAGTTGCTTACAATGTACTTCCTATTTACTTAGGTAATATTATATCCTTCTGAGGTCTTTGATGTAGTTGAAGACTACATAGTTATAATTTTGCTTAGTTCTGATAAAAGATAAATTATATATGAAACTTTAGACTCACAAATACAGGATAGATAGAGTATTTTCTTAAATTTTGCCAAATACAAATAGACTAGATATTGTAACTGTAATTCTTGCTTGATAACTGTTCTATTATATGTGATTTTACTGTGTTAAAGTTAAAACCTTCCTTTTTGATTAGACAGAAAAGGGGAAGTGCTGTGGGATGTCATTCTGTATGCTGTGAATATGCGTTGTTCTGATTGGTTGATAAATAAAATGCTGATTGGCTAGTTGCTAGGCAGGAAGTATAGGCAGGGCAAGCAGAGAGGAGAATTCTGGGAAGAGGAAGGCTGGGTCGGGAGTTGTCAGTCAGACACAGAGGAAGCAAGATGACAAGGCAGAACTGAGAAGAGGTACCAAGCAAGCCACATGGCTAAACATAAATAAGAAGTATGGGTTAATTTAAGTGTAAGAGCTAGATAGTAATAAACCTGAGCGAATGGCCAAGCAGTTATAAATAATATAAGCTTCTGAGTGATTATTTTACAAATGGGTTATGAGACTTCGGGCACCTGGCGGGACTGGAGAAACCTTCCAGCTACAGATGGCTCTTGTTTTTGAGGTGGGGCCTGGTTGGAGGAAGTAGGTCACTGGGTGCAAGTCTTTGAAGGCTATCTTGACCTGGCCCCTTCCTATTGCTCTGCTTCTTGGCCACCATGAAGTGAGCACTCTGGCCTCTCCACCATTGTGTTCTGCCTCACCACACCACAGGCCCAGAAACACAAAGCCAACTGACCATGGACTGAAAGCCTGAGACCCATGAGCTAAGGCAAGTCTTCATTCTCCTAAACTGTTTCTCTCTTGGGCAGTTGGTGCCGGGATGAGAAACTGTGTGTCATGTTTGGAACGTGTTTATAGTGTGTTTTGGGTCTGCTCCTAGGCATGTGCCTCAGTAGCTAGTCTGGAACCCGGGCAGGGGGCCTGTCTGGACTGAAAGGCAGGCAGAGTCAGATCTGAGCGTGTGTAGCTTGGGAGTGGGCTGGGCTTCATAAACGACTGTGGCATTTCCTCAGCTGCTGTTTCTTCCCAGTGACTCTACTGTTATCTGCTTCTCCATGGCTTCTAACTCTCTGGACAGAGGTTTGGGTATTAAGACGCCACATTCTGCCCATGCTTTGGTGCACATTTCCTACGGCTGGAGCTCAGACCAAAGCCAACGGGGTGAGGAGAGAGACACACCACCCTCATGGAGCTACAGCCTCAGATCAGACCACAAGTTGCCTTTTCCTCCGAATGTTAGATGTCCTTAGGGATCCACTTCCGCTTTCACCAGTTTAGTGGGATTGCCTTGGAGTTGGGACACAAGAACAGAGAACAGGAAAAGCTGGGGATGGGAGGTCTTCCTGCTCTCTCTGGGGAATAGCAGTTGCCTTCCTTCACTGAGACTGAATGGGAGGTCTGCACTGGGCTGTCTGTCTGTGCTAGCAGCCCTGAGTGGGGACAGGGCCATGGCAAAGAATGAAAGAGGTTACATTTGACTCCATGGTACTATTGTAGGATCCCCCCTCCCCCATCTGCCTGCAAGTATTTCCTTGTCTGATTTTTAAAGGCCAACTCTCTGCTTCTCTCCTTTCCATCCAGGTTTCACTGCTGTGTTCATGGGCCATGAGGATGTGCTCAGCCATCTGACCCAGACCTGAGACTCAACCCTCATTGAAAAGTTTAAACCTAGACTTATTAATTTGGCCTTGATCTGACTTATCACATCGGTGGTGTTACTCACTACTGGGGGATTTAAACTTTTCACTCATTTCAACAAAATTTTTTAATAAGGTACCACCATTTGAGGAATCACTACAAAACACGTGGCCGATCCTTGCTCTTTCTGAGTCAGGGCTGAGTCTGAGAACCAGGACAGTAGTAGAGGCCTGGAAACTGACATCTAAGGGCAACATAGGATGTAGGGGGCTGACGCCCTCAAACCCTCAGGTGAGGCTGGATTTATAGTCTGCCCAGATACCGCTGTGTGCCTCCCCTCCCCCAACAACTCCCGCCTCCCTCTTCTCTCTCCAAAGAGGAATGAACAGCTTCCTTCACTCACTGGTCTCTGTCCACCAACAGATGCTCTCAATTACCACAAAATTGCTAAATAAATCTATTTTACTTGTTTTGGTTTGTTTCTCCCAGAAAGCCTTGGCTTCCCTGATCAACCCATCAACACACACTCAGCTCCGTGTCTCGTTTAGTTCGAATCAAGGATGCACAACTGTGTCCCTTTCCTGGGGCACAGCCAAGGTTCAGAGGACCTGTGGTTAGCCACTTCTCCTGGTGGAAAATGGCTAGCTCTATAGCCTTCAGGGGCTTGGGAATACGCTTTGGGGAGTATACCGATAAAAATGACTCCGAATATTCTATCATGGCCAAAAAACCTGATCGTTTAAATAACCCATTACACGGGACTTTCCAAAGGAACTGTGTCACTGAAACATGAAAGAATGGTCCTATAGAAAAGAAGCTCGTTTTGTTTGCTTTATATTAAAATTTTCTTTCCCCTATCTGTCCCGGGGGGAGGGGGGGCGGGGGGAGGGAGGCTTGTAGATACCTTGTTTATGCGGCCATGCCTGCTGGCACTTGCTTATGAATCCTATCACTTGGGCAGCTGAGGCAGGAGGATGTCAAGTTCGAGGTCACTATGAGCTAGTGAGTTTTAGGAGCAGCCTGGGCAAGAGAGTGAAGCCACACTGGAAAGCTGACGGGGCAGCCATATCTCAAAGCTCACAGTGCCACTGTTTTCAGTTTGACGGTTTCCTCCTGGGCTGCTGTGAGGTCGTTTTTTTTTTTTTTTTTTTTTTTTGACGATGAGGAAACCGCTTGTGAAGAAGGAAACTGTTATTCTAAACTTCCAGACAAGGAAAGCTTTTGCAAGGCAGTGTTGATGGCTTTTTTTCTAGGTCATGGGCGGGCCTGCCGGAAAAAAAAAATTATTTTTGATTAACACCCGTTTAGCTCCAGGCTTCTGCCTTGAATTAATGAGTCTAGGCTGGCAGGCAAAGAGGAATTTTAAAACATTGCTTTAATTTTTTTTTCATTATCTTTTAGGAATAAAATCTTAGAATCCGGCTTCCTGACTTTGAGAGACCCAGTTCTTTTTTCTTTTTTAAAGAAACAAAATGTAATGCGGAGACAATAAATGGTAAAAATATCCCCAAACCTCATGTCTGTGCCTGGTGCCCATCGTGAGTCAGCCCCCTTCCATGGGGTCGGCTTTTACCCTTTGAAAAGCAGAACCTCAAATGTCTGCAAAATAGCGCGAGGCGGTGGGAGCTGGCTTTGCGGAGGAGCGCCCGCTGTCCTCGGCCTTAATGTTTGGAATTCTATGTTTTTTTTTTGTTTTGTTTTTTTAAAGCCTTCTGCTCCCCTTAAAAGATACAGACCCCAGGGTAAGTGCTAGGCGAGCTCTTATACAACAAGAATAGGTCCTTTTCCCCCGAAGAAAAGCCCTTCGGAGAGAGGCTTCTGTGATGGGATGGGAGGCGACACCCTCCACCCCACCCCCACCTCCGCTCCGAGTGAATGCCTGGGGTCTTACAAAGCAGCAGCACGGATTTCAAAGGCCTAGAGGGGTTTCGCTCCCTTGGTGTGTGTGTGTGTGGTGGGGGGCTCCTCTGTGTGACAACTCATTGTGATGCTGCGCTTGACATTTCCACACAGGCCTATGGGGAACAAACAGACAAACCAATACAAAGCGATGCTGCTTGCGGCCACCTGCTGCTAAGCGACTGCTCTACCTGCCTCAGGAGTCATCTGATGGACAGGTGGGCCTGGGGATCCGCAGCCCCGCCAGCCGCGGCCGCCTGGGAGTGATGGAGGTGGTGGTGTTGTGGTCACTTGATACTTGAAGCCCATGACTAATAGGCATACAGGGCACCCTGGCATTTAGGAAATTGTGTGGAGCAAAACCATGTTCATAATTTTTTTTTTTTAAAGAAAATTATGGGTTTCACTCTTTTCTGTTAAACTTGCCTGGGTATTTGAAGGTGCTCATAGAATTCTATTGGTGGGAATTTGGGAAGGACATCATGCTGACGTGTGCAGTGGAGAATTAAGACAAATGATAATTGAAAGAGATGATAAAAGCTAGTGGTTGCCATGGGGGAAATAATCATGACCTGCTGTCAAATTGATTCCAATAAGAACATTGCTTTATGTGAAATGTTTTTTAAACAGCTAAACCAAAGCCGTAAGCCAGAGCACTTCTGAGGGCATTTATCGCTGTCTGTGAGTTTCTATTAGGCCTCCATCTGAGATTCCCCAACTTACATTATCCACTAGCACAGCTGTGTTTAGCTCTTTTGTGGTCAGCACTTAGCTGGGAATGAGAAATATCGGGTTGCAGAAAGATAATCCTACATTTAACCAGGGGGATTCACAATTACACATGTGTGAAGTCACTTCGGTGTGCTGGCCTGGGATTCGACGCGGCTGCTGGGCTGAACGTGTTTCTTTAGTAGTTCTGGAAAGACATGGCTATGTTTGGGGGCTTTTAGCCAGGGAAAGCCCTCTCCGTGATCCGTATCTGTGTTTTTGTGCATTGAGTGTGGAATCATTCTCAAAGACCCTGTCTCCTTGTGCCCCTATGGTCCACCATAGAGAATTCCATCAGGAACCCTAAAAAGATTCCTTACAGTTGTTTTGTGACACAGCTGTGCCCTACATTAAATTGAAACAAAGAGCCTGACTCGAGGCACAAATGCTCACGGAATGAATGAGTGAATGAATGAATGACTCTGGTCAAAGCTTGATTCCATGTCACCTCCACTCTACTCCACCAGCTTGGACCCCTTAGTGACGGCAGTGGGGCTCACTGCAGGGGCCGGTCTCAGTTTCCCTCCCTGTGGATTTGGCTAATAGGAGGCAGGAGATGGGTGGATGGGGCAGATAAGGTGGTATCTGAAATAGGATCAACTTTGTTTCCTCCTTACAGACCTCTCCATACCATTTCCCCAGGGGCTTCTCTGATGTCACCAGTGCAGGCTGTGTCTCAGCAGCCGCTCCCAAATAACCATTCAGAGACGTATTGTTAATTATAAATGCTCAGCCTATAGCTTAGGCTTGTCTCCAGCCAGCTCTTACAACTTAAATTAACCTATTTCTATTAATCTATGTGCTGCCCTGGGGGGGGGGTGTTTTTTCCTCATATATGAACTTCCCATGTGGCTTCTTCTGAATCTGGCTTGAGACTCCTCAGACTCCACCCTTTGTCTTCTTCCCAGAATTCTCTCTGCCCTGAAAATGCTGCCTGGCTGTCGACCAATCAGCTTTTTAGTAACAACGAGAGCAACACATGGTTACAGTGCACAAGATTGTCCCACAGCACACTAGTCATAGGAATCAACATCATTCCTCCTATGCATCCTTAAATCCTGCCCACACCATTGTAAACAGTCTCCTTTTGAAATTCTCTTCAGTTGTCAATGTGAAGGTTCCCACTGAATCCCTGACTGATATTTGCCCAAGTCACCTAGTTGACAAAGTTGGTGGATGTTTGTCTTTCTTGCATTATTGCAAGTGAATGCTCTAGCAGAGACCCATGAAAGTGCTCTGTCCCCTCGATTCAGAAAAGAATGTGACCAGGCTGATTTATCCTTGCCTGATCCATGATGGCTCTTGATAAGTGTTGATTGACTGAATGGTTAACAGCATCTAATAAGAGAAGAAGAAAATCAACGAAGGGCGAAGGCAGCTTAGCTGGTATTCCTTGCCGCTCTCTGCTCTACCTTCATAGGACAACGACAGCGGTCAGACAGGGCTGTCCTCAGCAAAGGTGCCTGGCAGTGCAGACTGGCTACGTTCTCTGTGTAAGACAGACTTTTGCTCCGCAGCTGCCCTAGCCTCTTTCCTGGTGCTCTGGTACGATAGCCTGCCGAGAGCAGCTTACGGGTTTGTTTTGGCTCACAGTTTGAGATTACCGTCCATCATGGCGGAAAAGCCACAGCAGCAGGAGATGGAAGCAGCGGTCACACAGCGTTCATAGTCAAGAAGCAGATGGCGATGAATGCTGTGCTCAGCTCACCTTTCTTCTTACGCACTCTGCCATCCTCTCCTTGGGAGTAGTGCTGTTCCCAGTGGGCAGGTCCTGCCATCTCCATCAATCTAATCAAGATAACCACCCACAGGCATGCCCAGAAGCCCATCAACTATGGTTCTAGAGTTCATCAAGTTGACAACTGAAATTAGCCATCGCAGTAGTCTGGGATGGCTTCGAACTTGTTATCCTCCTGCCTCAGCATGGACCATGCCCTGTTCACTGGATACATAATTGGTGATGACTCTTGTTCAAAAATCACGAAGAATTTCAGGACAAAGTCAGCAGGATGATAAGCTAAGCAAGACTCTACTAAGCCTTCGGAGGCCCAAGTCCCTTGAATGGATCCCCGAGAAAGGGGCAGCCTGCAGGAGATCAGAGCAGCTAGTTCAATCTTGAGCAACTTCATGATCTTCAGCTTCAGGACCGTATGGTCTGATGGAGAGCTGCTGAGCTTGTGGGCTATGCAATGATAGGCATTTAATACTGCCCAATATTTCATCACCTCCCAAGTGTTTGCATGTATCTCAGATCCTGACTACCTTGCAGGAGCTCCTGTGTTATGACCCCTGAGGTCTCCCTGAAGCTAGTCATTTATCATACCAGCCCATGGAGGGTCCCTGCCCTACATTGATCTCTTGTCCTGTAGGCTGGGGGGGGGGGCTTGTCTCCATTTGGAATCACTGAATCTTTGGGAGGTCTTCAAATGGTGACACTCTAGGAGAGGAGCTATGAGCTCCAGCAAAGACTTCCTGACCAGAGCTTCCCTTTTTGCACAGGCGTTCCCATTTGTGCCTCTCCCAGACCACTGCTTTCCCTGCTAGCCTTTCTGCTGCCCACCCTTGCTGTAAATGAGGCTCAGGTCCACCACCAACCATCTAGTACTGGAAGTACCTCAGACTGTCTGCTGACAGGTGTGGGCTGCCTCCCAGTACTACAAAACCACGCTCCACCGCTCGGCATCCTTGTCCGTCGCCCCCCCACACAAGCTCAGGAGTAGGTGTTATTGCCCGTCTCCCCCAGGGCTAAGGAAGATGACCAAATGCCTGTGCGTTTCTTCCCCACGAAGTTAGCACTTCAGCTTTATGATGCTGTGAATCCTGGAACTGCCCTTTAGGGAGCAGATTCTTAAAGCTCTAACCTTAGAAAACGGTAAGCGCTAAAGACCTTTTCCCTCGGAATGTGAAATGGTGTCATGCGTATCCAGCCACAGTCAGGGCACTATCAGATGGAGTCAGGGGGAGTTTGTCTATGACCACACAGTCCCTAGGGGTCATTGTCACCAGCTTCTTAACTTGGGGACTGGGTTTTCTGACAGTGCCCTCCTGAGGCTTAGGTGGCCTTAAATGGCAGCAGCCCTGGGCACACATGCTGGTAGCTTTGGCCCAATCTGATATTCCTCCTGCTCTGCCCAGACCCTCAGTCTTCACACACTGACCGTGTTCTCTGTCCCTCACAGGGTCCCCGGTGGCATATAGAGCTCCAGCCTTGGGCAGGCCCTGCTCAGTCTCTGGATGAAGAAGCCTCGAGGTTCCTGAGCTACATCAGCACCACGCAGGTTGTGTTTCAAGCTGAAATGGGTTGGGGAATAATGTCCAAGGCACTGACCAACCACTGCAAGAAGAGTTGCCCTCGGGGGCCAGGAGGTTATGAGGAACTCTGTAGGAACCCACGGAGGTTTCCTAGTGAGATCCGAGCTTGCTTTACCGAGCAGGGCTGCATAAGGGGATGGATTGACCACGGGCGTGGTTACTAGGTGTTTGGAAGGGTCTGCACTTGGATGTGTGGCGTACTTTGATCTGGCAAGGGTGAGGTCTTTTGCTCCTCCCCTTGGCATTTCTATAAACAGCCATTTAGAAGAGACAGAAGGGGCCGGTGGATAAGGATCTAGGCCCTCCCAAGGCTATGCTGTGTTTCTATCTGTCTCTCTCCCCTCTATATTTCTATCTAAATCTCTTATCCCTTACTCCTCAAGAGTTCCCTGGGGGAAAAGGTGGGGGTGGGTCCCCCACAAAGCTCCTGATGGGAACAGGACAGGGACCCGGGTTCTGAAGTCCTGCTACTCCATTCCCCCCCCCCAACTCCGTGGAGGCAGAGAAGATGGTTCCCATTTGCTTATCATTTCTTCCTTCCCAGATTCTCATCAGCCTGGAATGTTCTAATGATTCATCCCCAAGTATTTTAAAGAGTCACTTTAGAAAATTGCTTTGGAAAGCCAGTTGAAGAGACAGATTTGTCCCTGTGAGTAGGCAGTCAAGTGTGTCACAAAGCAAAGCCATCATCTGGAGGTACAGCTCCTTTCCTATTTGGGAGCAATCACCCATGTGCTTCCCAGCCACGGGCACTTGGCAGCCAGGCCATGATGGGCCAGGAAGCCAGAGCCTCTGAGGAGCATTGTGAGAAGTTAATGACCCCAGTGCTCACTTCCCTCTCCGTGGAGCACCCTAAGTCATTACTGAGCATGGCCTTTATTAGTGGCTTAACACACAGTGGCAGCTCCTGCCCAGTTCCAGGGCTGAGGCAGAGTCAGGCCCTGAGAAGGCAAGAGAACATTCATTACAGAGACTCTAGGCTCTTGAAACATTAGTCGGAAGGTACATGGTCATGTTGCCTGATCCTAGGGAAAAGCAAGTGTAAGAGGAGATTGCAGCCTGAGGGATGCTTAGCCCTGGACTGACAGGTGACAGAAGATAGGACATTTTGAGCCTGGGGACTGAGCACAGACTCACAACAGGATGCTCCCTGGGCAGGAGTGGCCAGGAGAGAGCAGGCCTTGGATGCCCATATCCTTAAGTCCACTGGCCCTTGGCACTGTACTGAGCCTCACTGGCAGCAAAGCCCATTATAAAGGACGAGAAAGAATATAGTCTCATTTCCCTTCCCTTACTTTGAGAGAAGCTTTTGCTATGTAGCCCAGGCTAGCCTCAAACTCCTCCTGAGTGCTGAGATCACAGGTGTGTGTCATGTGTCTGGCTCATTTTCAGAGCTGTAGGGAGACTAGTTCAACTTCAATATCTTATTTCTGACATGATGCAGTCAGACAGTCATAGGAATTTTAATACTTGCCACCCAAATATGGAAATAAAAGACTGTAGAATTAATTGTGCTTGATAGAATGATAAACCAGTCCCTGTGATTTACAGAAAATTATCTTATTTGGCTGCTTCAAATTAATTGGGTGGATTTATCCAGGCTTAATTAAAATACAGAAATTTTAATTTTATCATTTGGCTTTACATGGAGGATAGGAGATCAGATCTCTAATTGTAACTTAAAAACGCTCTTAATGGCCTGGAGAAAAATTAGAGGTGTTTAATATATAAACTGAATTTGAAAATGATGAGCTCCATCCTCCAAAATTAATTTATTGAGTGCAAGCCTCCAAATTCCATCTTACATGTATTTAGGTTAATGTTCTTTAACTTATATAAGGGGTCTTTACTTACAAGATGCATTTCAGACTTCTCTTGTGTTTTCCTCATGAGCCATGATTTGGGGGGGGGTGGAAATCATCTAGAAAAAGAAAAAGGAAGCATGTTCTGATGTGATGTGGGCTAACCTTGGAACCTGGACAGTTGATTTTGCTTCTATGATTGTCACTGTTCTGATCCTGAAAGGCTAGACCAAATGCCTTTAAGATCTCCCCTGTGGCTGGATGCTGTACAGAAAGTAGGCTAGGGCTGTTATTAACCAAGTATTTCTGAGCACCTATATGGTCAGGAAATTTGGAAGGCATTGGGCTTGCAATGTTGGCCTTAAGAAACCCAGAAATGAGTGGCTATATAATCATTAGACAGTTTGAGATGCGCCATAATTGAGACCTGGTGTTTGAAGCTGTAGGCGAAGACTCTTCCCACCACAGTGTGATGTGGGCTCTTTATCTGGATCCAGGATCCTAGTTAACATGAGTGTCAAGAGCAAAGTGACAGTGTTTCTGCTAAACTTCCTGGGAGTCTTCATAAGACAGTGACGTCCTGAGAAATGGCCAGAGCAGGATGCTTTCACACTTTTTAGATGAAGAAATATGAACCTGTGAAGGAACAGCAGGACAAACGGACCTCTAGACTCAGGCAGCAAATTCTAGCACAAATTCAGAAGATCTGTGGTGGGGACCTCGGCAGCAGGAGTGGGGTGGGATGGGGTGGGAGCAGTGAACCTGAGAACTAGTGGATGATGGAGGTGACTTTGAACTTTGTTTATTCAGTCTTATTGCAATTCCAGTGGCCCAGAGGGATCAAGGCTATTTCCCAGCCTCTGTATGGGAAGGCCACCCTACCCAAAAGAACCTGTATAGCTTGTTACACATAGGAAGAGTCAGGCCAAAGGCTCTCTCTGAAGTCACAGTCCCTGAGTGACTGCAGCTTGAGGTAATGATTGTACCCGTTTGGAATATTTTGAAATGATATGTCCTGAGTTCCTTCCAGACTCAGTGGAAGGCTTTTTGTCCTTCAGAAAATGCGACAGATTGCAGACCTCACAAAGGTTTTGTAATCAGGAGACATTTACTCTAGGTGGGAGCCGTCATGGATGACACGGATTCTTCATCAGGTTCTTTGACTAACCGTTGCTCCCGCCCCTCCTCTGGGTAACGAGGAGCTTTGGGGATGCTTTTAAATCATCTCAACAATGGAAGCCTGCAAAACTTGCAGAATATTAAAGTCACCATTTACCTAAAATTTTCGGTTAGTGGCAGTGAGTCACTAAGTGAATTCCACCCCCAGCCTCTTAGGCTGCTTTAAAAAAAAAAAAAATCCCTCAAATTTATGTTCAGACTCATACAGCAAGGCACAGCGTTTGACAAGTTCATGGTTGAGTTTTTCATGTGTCAGGACAAAAGGTGTTTGTTGATCACCAGCCCAGGGGCTGGCAGGATCTGGTCTCTGGGATCTCAAATCTTAATAAAATGCCTCAGCCTAATGTAAGTAGGATGTGAAAGGGATCTAACGGAGGGCGAGCGTACGGAAGGGCGTTAGACTGTCATGGGTGTAGTGATGACCTCGGTGGCATGATAGGGCCCTGAATTTTTTTTTTTAACACCAGAGGATATGATATTTGATCAGAGTATGCAGAACGTCAGATCCAGTTTAACTAGCACTATTGTTTTTCTTAATATGGGAGGCCCTGAGGACAACACAGAGTTCTGCAGTCAATAATTGAGTGAGCTGCTAACAGGAAATGGTTAACTCAGAAACACTTGCCTGTGCTAATGGAAGGCTTCTGAGCCAGCTTTTTATGGCAGCCCCCTACCATATGCCTCCAGGAAGCAAGCCTCTCAGTAAGGAGTTCATCTAAGTAGCAGTGGCTGTTCTAAATTAAAAAAAAAAATGTTTTTAAGTCTCTTTTTCTATCTTTTACTGCCCATCTATAACCTGTTATTTATCTAACTATCTACACATCTACTTGTGAAAATACCTAAGAAGTCAGGCTCTGGAGACCTGGAGAGACAAATTAGAACTTTGCAACATTATATCAATAGTATGTGTTGTATTTGTGCTCTCTCTCTCTCTCTCTCTCTCTCTCTCTCTCTCTCTCTCTCTCTCCTCTCTCTCTCTCTCTCCCTCTCTCCCTCTCTTTCCCTCTCTCTCCCTCTCTCTCCCTTTCTCCCCCTCTCTCTCTCTCCTCTCTCTCTCTCTCTCTCTCCCTCTCTCCCTCTCTTTCCCTCTCTCTCCCTCTCTCTCCCTTTCTCCTCTCTCTCTCTCTCTCTCT
>CABHPQ010173606.1:0-42989 GCA_902168405.1 Peromyscus aztecus | reverse complement strand
GACGACAGAGACCAGTCATGCCAGAGATGGAGTTTCATTCTCTGCATGGGGCCAGGGGATGAGGTAGAGGGTGCAAATGCCACTTGTGTGAATCTTTCTGAAAACACTACAGATTACATTTTAGTATAAATCTAAAAATAAGAGAGGGAACATTCTCTATTTTTAGATATCTGACTTACAAGTTTTAAAAACACCAAAAGTAAAAGAAACCATTAAAAACTATCTGGAATTTTTAAATGTTTTAAGAGAAGCTTTGAATTGAGAAACTATTTTTAGAGATAGAATTTCAAAAATCTGCATTCTTTCTGTTAACTGCTCCCCTATCTCTACCGTTTAACCCAATCTTGTGCTTTATCAAGAGCGTTGGTTCCCAGACGCTGTAAAGATGAAATGGAAGGCTGTGACACAGAGAAGAACAGTGGATGAAAGCGTCAAAGATCCTTTCACAGTGACATACAAAGAGTAGGTTTGTGACTAAAGACACACTACATAAAGCATCTAAAGCAATGTAATTACTCTTCACTAAAGCAGTGCCAAAGACAGTGATAAAATGGTTAAAGACAAGCAAGTAGGTCCCCTGGCTGAGCGCTCCTCAGATCAGTTAGCATCTAATTCAAAGCTATGTCTGAAAAACTGAAATATGCAATTAAAAGAATTTCAAAAACAATAAAAACCTGAAAATGGAATGTTTACTGAATGATGTATGTTTCAGCTTCCCATCTCAGACCAGTGCTAGTACAAATGTGCTCAACCATTCTAAAGATGCCTGTGGCAAACGAGCTCTGCAGGAAATAAGGGAATTACCTGACTGCACAGCCATCATTAGCATCTCGGGCTCCAGCAGAGTCATGACGGAGTCTTCACGGAAACAGCTCACAAACACAAAAAGTCCAAGTCACAGGAAAAGTCTAGAAAGGTCACAGCGAGCTTTACAAATTCAGTCTCATGCCTGTGCGCAAAGGAGAATGTGAGAACTCACTCCCCTCCTCGGAGAAGACACCAATTCTCCACCCTTCAGGCAAGTCAAGATGGCCCAGAGTTGAGTGACTGCAGACAGGAAGCCCAGCGAGCACTCCAGAGAAGACCTGAAGTTCGTGGTTAGAGCAGTGGCTCCTCCCCTCCGGTCCTCTCTGGGGGAGGGGAGGAGCACAGAAGGACTTCGGAAGGCAGATCAAACTGCTTTCCTCTCTTTTAGAAATGGGAAGGCGGGGTTTTATTCAAAACCCTACTAGAAGGAACTGTGGGCTAATTCAGTTTAGGGAAACAAAACAAACACAATCCAAACTCAATCTCACGAAAGAAACATTCGGGGATCACATACATATCAACATATATATATATATACAAATAAATGCGTATGCCACATAACTTTGCTGAGAATCCCAACAGCCTCTCATACGTGGTATTTATAGGCAACAGCTAAGGAAGCTGACTATTTAACTACATAAGTTCAACTGTTTCCCCACCCCCCTCTCCAATTAAAATATGTTTCCAAAAACCATAGGACACATTCCAGAGCGGTAATCTGTTTCTCATATCTGCCAGTCCTCCTGAAGAGGCCCCTCACTGCCAATGGGGGTACATGCTAGCTGTGAATAGACAGGGTGCCACAGATAATTTTCCTACAATGCTCTGAGATTATGCTGGATATAGGGAATACACTGGAAAAGCATCCTTTCCCTGATAAATTTGAGCCTTTTCCTACTACAGGGAGCAACTCTTCTGAATAAGAATGGACATGAATGGACATGGGCATTTTGCTTTCCCTAGGGAGAAAAAAAAAAACAAAACCTAAGATCCTTTTAAATTACAGATAGGAATTATTTCATTTGCCTCAAATTAAAAGGTCATTTATTCCTTTTGCAGTGTTTTTTATAACCGATATTCACAATAAAGTGATAGTAAGATGCTTCTGAGCCATTTGACGGACTTTTAATACCTGAAAACCAGGAAGCTGTTGGGTTGTTATCTAAATTTCTGACCCTTTCTGGTGCAACATACTAGGGCAACCTCGGCCGGTGAATGCTTTAATGCTTACAAAGTCAAACAAACAATAAATGGACACACTAGGAGACCTTTGAAAAGAACAGTTTCACAAAGAGGGCAAGGCACAGAAGAAAAGGCAATGTAGATTTGGGGTAGGGAGGTTCTGTGGAAGAGAAAAACTCCCTTTCTTTCTCACTCCGAGAACATCGTGTTTAAGAGCCGAGCTCTATATAGAGCTGCGGGAATGACTCAACAGGCAGTGGGGTGGCAGCCAGTGTGGGCGCACACTGCTCTGGGAGGCAGGGGCATTCTCACAGGCCCTTCTGGCAACCCAGCTCCAACTGGCAGATGAAAAATGAGTGAATTTCAACTGGGAATGCTTAAGAGTCTGGCCAGAGGTTACCAACTTGGGGAGAAGCATCCCTAAAAGGCTGAGTCATCCCTTTGACCCTCTAGGGCTATGCAATATGCTATGTGAGGGGTTTTATTTTTTCCATATGAAGCAAATTCTCACTCACAGTTCTGTACTTAGAGGGGACACATGACAAACTACAAGACTCCTGTATAAAGACTGAAAGAAGGGCACAGACTGCCTCCCTCCTGCCAGGCACCGCTCTGCCACAGGAAGTGCTTACAATGCCACACGTGTCAGTGTTCAGCCCACAGGAGACACTGACACTGATGTGATGGTCAGTAACGAGGAAGAGCAGGTTTCAGCTTAGTTAGATTTTTTACAGCAAGTCCTACTCATATGAACGTGGGACAAAAGGAACATGATTTTTAAAAAAGCTGTTTTTAAAACAGAAATCTAAGTAACTTTTTAAAATCCCAGAAAGTAAGATATTTGCTTAATGTTCAGATTTTGCTTTTATGTCAAAGAACATTGTAATGGCTATTCTCAGTTGTCAACTACATCTGAAATTAACTAAAAGCCAAATGGCTGGGCATACCTGAAAGGGATTATTTTTCTTATTTAAACCATTTGAAGTGGGAAGACCCATTTGTGATCTGGATCTTTGAGGTGGGAAGACATACCTTTAATCTGGACCATATCTTCTGCTGGCAGCCATTATAAAGGGCATGGAAGAAGGGAGCTTGCTTCCACTCGTGCTAGCAAGTCATTCCTTCACTGGCATAAGAGCCTACTTCTTCAGGATTCCAGTATACCAAAGACCAGCTGAGACATCCAGCCTCATGGACTGAACAACTACTGGATTCTTAAACGTTCCAATTGACTAGCTGGACCACAGCCTATAAGCTACTCTAATAAATCCCAGATAGATAGATAGATAGATAGATAGATAGATAGATAGATAGATAGATGGATGGATGGATGGATGGATGGATGGATGGATGGATGGACGGACGGACGGACGGACGGACAGACGGGTAGGTGGGTAGGTAAATAGACAGACAGACACATACATACATGCATATTTACATACATAGATATATAGATACATAGATTCATTCATTCTATAAGTTCTGTTCCTTTAGAGAACCCTGACTAATATAAACATCTACACATCCACAATCACTGTGCAAACACACTTTAGGATAGCGCCATCCCCCGCCCTGCCCCCAGTTCCAAAGTATTGGATTCAAAGTATTGAAAACTTCAGTTCCACAATTGTTGTGTAAATTGGTAATACTTCATAAAAACAGAACTAAAAGATATACTGATAAAGCATACAAAACTAAAGTATATGTTCTCTACATTGGGCTAAGAGCACAAGGAAATGAAGGCTAACCAAATGTAAAATAAAATAAAAGCTTTGCTTCTAAGCATGGCTCTCTAGCTAATCAATGCAAATTTAGCATGGTCTATTAATTCACTAAAGGGACATTATACTACAGGTATCAGTATAGTTCGTAAATGCTTAACAAGTTTTAGTAATTATTTAAAACAGTTAAACAATGTTATAATAATAAAATAACTGCATATTGCGCATATGTTTCCTCTACTCCTACCCCATCAGCCGTGAAACCCCTCAAAGTCTTCAAAGTCTGAAAGAAACAGACAGAGCGGTGTCACAGACTCAAAACCTAACACTCATATAACAAGGCAGAAAGACCGAAAGATCAAAGGTACCTTGGGCTACACAGTGAGGCTGTGACTTCAAGGAAGAAGAGCAAGAAAAAGAAAAGGGGGCGGGAGCAGCACCACCAAGAGGCCTGTCTACTAGAGGAGTCCCTAAGAGAGTGTCAGCGCGGCCATACCTCCTGGGAGCTTCCCACTCCCTAAAATACATTCTTTCCCTACCTCTTTAGCCTTCCTTCTCAGAATTCCAAATGACTCCTCTTTCTCTGATCCTCTCAGGACACCCTTCCCTTCTTTTACACATCCCCAGGCAATCTCATTCTTCCTGAAGGTTTTAACTAAATTTCACATATGTCCAAACGCAAAACTTTCCAGTATCATCACCCTGTACCATCCCCTCAAGAGATGTCTTTCCTTTTTCCTTTACATAGATCCCAAACCATAAACTTATACACCGCTCAGCCCTGAACCACTAATAAGTTACTAAATGCAAAATTAGTTACCAAATGTAACTGATTACCTCATAATATATTCCTCAAAACCATTCTTTTTATTCTATCCCTTTAACCAATGCTTCACTGCAGGCCTTTAAATGTTGCCCAAAGTATGCAAATAGTTTTAACTTACAGAAAAATTTAAACACATACAAAGACGGCAAAGAATTGTGTGCTAAACTGTTTATGTTCCATCATTTACCTGGACACTCACACCCTGTGGCCAAACTTGTTCCAACAGACCTACTGTGCTCCCGCCACCACAGAGCACTCACCAACAATGTGTCATTCCAAAGCAAATCCCAGGTATCTAATTTTCTATATATTAAAAACACAAACTATCCAGTATAACTGTAGTGCTACAACACCATTTTTGTTCGTTTTTTCGAGACAGGGTTTCTCTGTGTAGTTGTGGTGCCTTTCCTGGAACTCACTCTGTAGACCAGGCTGGCCTCGAACTCAGAGATCCACCTGGCTCTGCCTCCCGAGGGCTGGGATTAAAGGCGTGCGCCACCACCACCTGGCCCCAAAATATTTTTAATCCCTTAATATGATCAACTGTCTAGCTAGTGTTTAAACTTTTCCAGTTATCTCACAAATTTTTAGTTGTTTTATTCAAATTAGGGTTCACAGGTGTCAACACATTTCATCTCATCGATGTGTCCCTTACATTTCTTTAATCTTGCACTTTATTTGATGAAGAATGTAGGCAGCCTCCCCACATTTTGGATTTGCTGTCCTCCCATAGCACTGTCTAATATATACACCGTTCTATCCTTCCTCATTTCCAGTTATTGGGAGTTAGATAGAGAACCCCAATCTAAGTTAAGTTAAACCTTGGGACAAAAATATGTCATAGACTGTAGTTCCTCCTCAGCAGTACCACGACCTGCATAGCTTTAGGGTTGACAAGAAAATGAAGAAAGGGCAGACGCATGTACAGAAAATCTAAAACTGGGTAGGCATGGGCTCTAACAGTCCAGCAGCAGCCCAGAAACTCAGCAAGTTCATGTTGCTGAGCAAGAAGGAAAGTGTGTTACACATCTGAACACGGAGGAAGGCATGCTAGCTAAACTCAGTAGGTCTCCAAGTCGTCTCAGGTCTCAGTGACGGGGAAGGAGGAAACTATGGTAGGTTCTGCACACACTGATCAAGTGTTCAACTGTTCATAAACACTTGTACTTGGACCAGAGAGAGGCTTTGTCATTGCTCTGAGTCTAACCCGAGGAAGGCTTTGTCATTTCCATGGGTCTGAAGCATTGGGTTATTGACATGTCAAGAGCACACATTCACTCCGGACTCCATCAACTCCCCATACACCAGTAACTTTTCCTTCTCATATACAAGGTGTTAACTCTGAGAAGCAGTAACTTTTATTCATTCATTCATTCATTCATTCACGGGCAGGGTATTAACTCTGTAGCCGGGCTGGACTCAAATTTGTAGCCTACTTCAGCCTCCTGAGGGCTGGGTGACAAGCAGAGTCACTTGCAATGTTTCTCCTTTTGTTTAAGTGGAAGTCAGAGGATAACTTGCAGGACTATGCTGGTCCTGAGGCTAGATCTCAGGCAGCAGCCCCCGAGGTAACTTCTTAACTATGCTGCTCCGGTCCACTCTTGCCTACTTTAAAATGGTCCTTGTTAGCAATTGATTCTTTTGCTGTTGCTGTTAATTTCTTCTGATTTATTTTATTTGTTTAAGAGTATTTATGGGGCAGCGGCAGAGGCAGGCAGGGCAGCGGCACTCTGCCTGAGGCCAACCCAGGGCCCAGCTGCCGATCTTGCGAAACCCAACAACTTGAAGGTGTTGGTGAGATTGCCCTACTGAACAACCTGCTCAGCTGAGATCCATTCGGAAGAGGTTTCAGAATCCTACAGTCTGCAGTCTGAGGAAACAAGATCACCCGAGGAGTTGACGATTGAGCAAAAACGCGACCTGAAAACACAAAAGAAGGCGCTGCCCAGCCACCAAACCAGATCACCAGAATCATAAGCCTACCCTACACCGACTGGGAACAGGTAAGCCCCCATCTCCAGACGGGCAGATCAGGTCTCCAGCCCCTAGGCCCTACCCATCGGAGTCCCAGGGACCAGACAGCTACCTCCCCCCCCCCCCCCCCAAAAAAAAAAAAAAAAAAAAAAAACCCCTATGAACCTAACAACCACTTGAGCCATAAGCACACCCTGCACCAATTGAGAACAACTGCTCCCTGAGAGAACCCACTAATAATGATTGGACTAAGCTGCTCCTGGAGAAACAGAGCCCAACAGCAATGATTTGACCAAGAACTCCTAGTGGACCAAGACTATCAATTAGAACAAGAGAGGCACCTTCAGACACAGACACCGCCTACACCGAGCAGAAGAAGAGATGAGTAGATGCCAGTGCAAAAATACAGGCAACAACATAAAGGCCTATATGACAACATCAGAACCTAGCGATTCTACACCTGCAAGACCTGAACATACCAAGGCAGAAGAAACAGAAGAAATCAGTCCTAAAAATGACTTTAAGAAGATGATAGAGGCCCTTAAAAAGGAAATGAAAAACTCGCCTTAAAGAAATGGAAGAAAAAAAAACTGGAAGAAATCAAAGAAAGCCAAGAAAAAATAATTAAACAGATGAAGGAAACAATTCAATATTTGAAAATTGAAATTGAGACAATAAAGAAAACACAAATTGAGGGAATGCTGGAAATAGAAATTCTGACTAAATGAACAGGAACTACAGATGCAAACATAACCAACCAAATGCAAGAGATGGAACAGAGAATCTCTGACGCTGAAGACACAATAGAGAAAATAAATTCGTCAGTTAAAGAAAACACTAAAGTCAAAAAAATCATAACACAAAATGACCAAGAAATTTGGGACACCATGAAAAGACCAAACCTAAGAATAATAGGGATAGAAGGAGAAGAATACCAATTCAAAGGCACAGAAAATATATTCAACAAAGTCATAGAAGGAAACTTTCCTAACCTAAAGAAAGAAATACCTATGAAGATACAAGAAGCTTACAGAACACTGAATAGGCTAGATAAAAAAAAAAAAAAAATCCCCTCGTCACATAATAATCAAAACACGAAACATACAGAACAAATAAAAAATATTAAGAGCCACAAAGGAAAAAGACCAAGTAACATATAAAGGCAAACCCATCAGAATAACACCAGACTTCTCAATAGAGACTATGAAAGCTAGAAGGTCCTGTACAAATGTTATGCAGACACTAAGAGACCACAGATGCCAACCCAGACTATTATACCCAGCAAAACTCTCAATCACCATAGACAGAGTAAACAAAATATTCCATGATAAAACCAGATTTAAAGAGTATTTATGTATATGTATCTGTGTGAGAATATATCACACATGTGCAGATGCCCCTTGCTAGGAATTTAATCTGTTATCCTAACATCTTGTGTTTTCCCTTTTAAAGGAATTACCAAAGTATGTAAATGAATTGGCTTACATAACTTGTTTAATCTTTCTCTTTCATTCAACTGTAAGTTAATGACAATGAGATCCTCATCTGTCTTGTTCATTGCTCTCTAATACTTAGAACTCAACTGAAAGAAGTCCCAGAGTAAATTTCCCAACATTAAAATGGTCGAACATATTTCTATTTTTAAGGAAATAGTACACGTACACACACACACACACACACACACACACACACACACACACACACACGAGCTTTAAGAGATGCTCAATCAAACCATTATCATGTAAAAAATACAAACAGTTTTAAATACCCAACTGGGGAGAAGATTAAAAATATTCAACAGCATATGAAAAATCTTAAGCTACAGGCTGAACACAGCAGTACATATAACCCATAAACCAACAGCACTAGTGCGTAAGGGCACTGAAGGAAGAGCACCACATGCTGACAGCGGGTTTCTCTGTGATGTGGGGCAGATCTCTGAGCAGCTGGGGTTTTTGTCTCTACTGTCTGTTTTTTTGGAGTTGGGTGCTCTATCTGGTATCTGTTCACTGGGCGCCTGGCTCAACATCTGATGAACAAGATGGAAACCTGATTATCTTTAAGACTGGGTTGAAGTAGTTTAGGAAAATCTCTAAGTCACTTTATAAATAGAGTCATTTAATGAATCTTGAGATTTGGACATTTTCAAGTGAGACTAAATCTGGAAAATCCTTTAGGCTTCCTGGGGAACATAGTTTTAAAAGTCTCTTTTCTTTCCCCAAGAAAATATTATAATTTGGATCTGAAACTGCCCACTCAAGATTTTTACTTCTCTCAACAATTAATTAGTACCTCCTGTGCAGCACTGTGGTTCGAAAGAACACAGGCGTCCCCTTACTGGGAAAAAACACACAAGATTGGCCCTTTCTCCCCTGGCTGTAAAAACGTGCAAAACAGAAATGAGGACTTCTTAAATCACACACAGAGAGAAGGAAAAGCCCCTTCAAAGGGAATAAATGTCACTGTTCACTTCCATTCTCTTTCATATAGCTCTCCCCACCCCGCCCAGCAGCCTAGAAAGCAGACCATACATTCTCTTTCCGGAAGATATTTGGGGAAGATATTTGGGATCGGCTAGAGAAAGGGAACTCAAAATAAAGGTAACATTTACAACGGTATCTAAATATAGGAAACACTTAAAGGGAAATGGAGGGCTGAGGCTAGAGCTAGCATGCAGGGCCTCAGGTTAAATTCTCAGTGCCACAAAATCAATAGGGAAAAGTAAATGGAAGAAAATACATGAAAGACCACCACAAAGGAATGACAGAACTTCATAAAGAACTCTAACACACCAGAGAATGTAGTCGCAGGACAATAATCTAGAATAATATCAGGTCTCCAAGTTTACAGACTTAAATGTCATTTCAACCAAATCCCTACAGCAATATTGAAATTCAAAAGGAAATGCAAAAAACAAAGAGCAGATAAGAAATCCACTCTTGGAAAGAACAAGGTAGAAGGAGTTGCTTTGCCCATGTAACATGGTTTCTTCCAGTTAGCATAACTCAAATTATGAGGAATTTGAGTAGGCAAAGACTGAAGGACCCATGGAGCAAACACAGTACTCAGAAACACACCTACACATCAGTAAATCCTTGCACATGAAAAAACGCCATTTTGTGAGCAGTGGGGAAAGGAGAGTCTTTTGAGAAAATGGCAATCCATCCGAGGGGGAAATGAGGGTCTATTTTTAGTCCATACAAGAACTTTTCCAGAAACACAAGTCACAAAACTAATTACAAAGGACCCAGTTACAACCAGGCCTGCATTCTAGTACTCAGGAGGCTGAGACAGACAAGCAGTTGAGTTCAAGGTTAGCTTGTGCTATATAGAAAGGTCCTGTCTCAAAACAAACAAAGAGAACAAAACCCCTAAAATCAAGCAATAATAGGTAGAAAAAACAAACAACTATATTAAATCTGGAAAATTTTCATCAAAAGATACTTTAAGAGGGATTGAGGGTGTAGTTCATCGGTAAAGCACTTCCCATGCATGTCTAAGATCCTGAATTCAAGCCCCCAACCCCCCACCACCACACACACACATTAACAAAAAAAAGATACTATATGGGCTGGAGAGATGGCTCAGCTGGAGAGATGGTTAAGAGCATCTAGAGGACCTGTGTTTAATTCCCAGCACCTACATGACAGCTCACAACTGTCTGTAACTCCAGTTACGGGGGATTTGACACCCTCACACAGACACACATGCAGGCGAGACACCAATGAACATTAAAAAAATAAAATAAAATCTTTAAAAAAAAAAAAAGATACGATAAAGAAAAAAATCAACATGGGAAAGAATATCTGCAAAGCATCTAAGTAACAGCAATTTTGTATGCAGAATATTTAAAGAACTCTTTTTAGTCATCAAAGAAAAATGGTAATAGAAAGATTTAACTTGCTCCTTTATAAAAGAGGAAACCCAAATGGTTGACAACCCTAAGGGAATCAAGAGATGACATCTTTATATAGCCAGCAGAGAAGGACACTGTAAAAAAGCAGCCATCCAAGGCTGGCAAGATCAAGGGGCAGTCTGAGCTGTCACACACAGCTGGAGCCGCACAAGCTGTATAAGCACGTTGAGAAATGGTTTAGCATTATTTAGTAATTACATAACAAAATACAAAATGTTCATCCTCAGTATATTATGAGGTATGATTACACACATACCAAGATACATAAAGACATCAATAGTCTGAAACTAGGAACAATACAGATATACACAAGTGGAATGGATCTATCTATCTATTTATTTATTTATTGAGACAGTGAGCCCTGGCTGTTGTGGAACTGGCTCTGTAGACCAGGTTAGCCTCAAACTCAAGAGATTCCCCTGCCTCCTGAGTGCTGGGATTAAAGGTACGTGTTACCACAACCAGCTTGTGAAAAAGATTTTTAAGAAGATTTTATTCATTTATTTATTTAATTATTTATTTGTGTGCATGTGTGCGAGAGTGTCACACACACAAACATACACATGTGGATGGACGGACAGATGGACAGTCAGACGAGACCAATTTTTTTTCTGTTACGGAATCCATGAAAGCATGTAATACACAGTAATGAAAATGGATAAATCACAAATGTACACAGGATTATGGAATACTAGCTATGATGAGCAAACAAGGAATACAAAAATCATTTCAGTCATATACATTTCAACTAACCGATAGATTTATTTAGGAATGAATATAGAGTTAGTAAAATAAATTTATAATACATTCATTTACTGAGTGCTAAAGCTTCTTGAGATTGGAGCATCGTGGAGAAGGCTTTCTTTCCAGGCTTCTCCAAGCTCAGGATGGACACAACCCACAGGCTTTTCAATGTGTCCTTTAAGACATAGACACTCAGCTCAAAGAAAATAAAGGAGTGGTATGAAAACATACACCGTGGACTTTTCTTACCAACTTCTCCCAGTTTAGGCCACCAAAGTCTCAAGTAAGCAAAGGCATCTCTTAAGGGGGGTCACATATCAGATACTTACATTACGATTCGTAACAATAGGGAAATTACAGGTATAAAGTAGAAACGAAATAATTTTATGGTTGAGGGTCCCCACAATGTGAGGAACTATATTAAAGGGTTGCCGAGTTAGGAAGGTTGAGAACCACTGACCTAAGGGCACCAACTCTTCAGTAAACAGATGTCACGAGCTTGACTACCAACTGCCCTGTAAGGACTCCTACTAACCCACTGCTTCTCCACATAAGACATCTTTAGTAAAGCACATCTGAGAAGCCAATCCTTTCACTTCGCCACACACAGTACAGCTGTGTACATATCAAACTCCAGGACTTCCTCTGCTCTAAAATGCCATACTTTCTCACATCACAGTCTCTTCAGGGATTTTCCATTTCTACTCCAACCCTGACCTCCCTACAAATGTGTAAACCTAGGAGCATCTGCTCACCAGCGCACCCAACCTCTTTTTCAGGATTGAATGCTCACAGGAATGAAATGTAAGGAGGAAGTAGAAAGACAGAGTAAAAAATCCAAGCAGAGAAGGTAGTGTACAGACAGATGGAGTGAAAAAGTCAAGGCTTTAAAATGTCTGCAATGGCTGGCCATGTCGAACTCTGCATAAAGATCAATAGGATAAGACTAGGGGCCTGCTCCATCCACAACAAAAACAACACTGATGAACTTGACGGGCAGTTTTAGATGAAAGTGCAGTAGTGAAATCTCTAGGATGTGGAGAGTAAAGACAACGACTAAGAGCGACTATAGGGAGTCTGAACATGGGGACAAAGACTTTACTATATAATCTAAGGGGAAAGTTCAGACAGACAGGCTGAGGACCTACCCCCACCTCAGCCCAACACCTTCAGCTGCCTTCTGCCCCACTGAGATGCCTTACTGCCTCTTCATCCGCACTTACTTCCTCCACACACAGCCTTAAGTCTGTGCCTGTCACCCTTCACCCCATTCCTCCTCCCTCAGAGGAACATCATCATCCTTGCTTCCCACCAAGGCAGAGCCAGCACCACAGGACTCATCCTTATCCCTCCACAGGAACCTCATCTTTCCTACTGTATTAAATTTATTTCATTTATGTGTGCAGGTGCATGAGGCCAGAAGAGGGTGTCAGATCTCTCAGAGCTGGTCACATGGTGCTAGGATCCTAACTCAGGTCCTCTGGATTGTGCAGTAGGCATTCTAAACCACCAAGCCATCTCTCCAGCCCCCTTTCTAGTTTTCTCTCTTCTACCTTTCCTTCTAGATGAATTTTCCCCCATTATCAAATAAGTAAGCTGACGTCTCTTCATCTGGAAACAGGGCATTAAAAATGAGAAAAAACACACAAAAATCTTGTGGGGGCTCCTTACTTCCCAAACAATTTGCTAAAAACTATACATGTAAAAACCAGTTATTGTAGCTGGGTTTGGTGGTGCATGCCTCTTATGCCAGCACTTGAAATGCAGAACTCTTAGGAATTCAAGGCCAGCCTGGTCTACATAGGGAGTCCCAGGCCTGCCAGAGATACACACACAATAAGACCCTGTCTTAAAACAAAACAAAAAAGAGTTGTTGCCCATTAGAAAGCAGAAATGAACCGTTCACTTATCCACCCAGTAAGTACTTGGATGTCCACTGTAAGCCATCAGTCAGTCATGTATCAATGAACAAAATAATAAGTTTCTGCCCTTATAAGATGTACTATCAAAAGTGAGAATACAAATAATAAATACACACAAATGACAGGTGAGAAAAGAAAAGGCAGGAGTAATGGGGGGTGCTGTCAAGAGAACATGGGGAGGGAAGGAGTCCCTGAGGAAAGATGTTTGTGCGGCAATACCACAGAGAACTGAGGAGGGGAGTGTCAATGGCAGAGCACTAGACTAGCATGCAGGAGGCCTTGAGTTTGACCCCAGCACTACAGAATAAGTAGGAGAGAGGAGCGAGTGGGTAAGGGGGCTGAGGAGGATGGAAGGGAGGAAATAAATAGCAAGAAAGTCTGCATGGCTGGGCCAAAGTGGCAAGACATGAAGTCAGAGAGAGACCGACCAGGCCACAACATAGAAATGTAGTTGGACCATAACCTCTTGGGAAGGCACTGCAGGGTTTGGGGAATGGTACAATACTGATACCAACTTTCAAAGGCTCACTACCATTGCTGAATGGAGAATTCTGATTACGGTAGAGGATGAAGAAGTATGATAATAAAGGGCAACAGAGCAAAGCAGAAGAAAAGGGAGGCATCTAACTTAAGTATGGCCTAGGAAAGAATCCACAATAATGTCTGAACAGAACCCTCAAGGACAGAAAGAGATAGCAGGATGAACAGAAAAAAGTGCATGTCAATGAGCTCGTGTGTGTGGAAAGGGAACAGGAGTTTTTAAAAAGTTTAGCATTTCTATATTCTGGTTTCAAACAAAATAGTTCACAAAATACCACTTATAACATGAACCAAAAAACGTATCTGACGGTAGATCTAACTATATATTTCCATGATCTTTCTGCAGAGGCTTGTAAAACAGGCTAAGATAGTACAGAAGACACCTATGACTAGATAAAAAACTAATGAATGGACACAAAGAGACATACATGCATCGTATATATAAGTTGTTTTTATTAGATTTACTTGGTGTGTGTAAGTGCACGAATGTGTATGATGACCAGAGGACAACTTGTGGGAGTTGGTCCTCTCTCCTTCCACCATGTGGGTCCTGGGGATTGAACTCAGGTCCTCAGGCTTTGACACCTGGTGCCTTTACCCACTGAGCCACGCCACTGGCCCAAGACCCATGTATTTTTAAATATAAATTCTCCCCATTTTCTTATAAATTATATAGTTTAGCCTAGAATCCTAATAGATACACCAAAAGAAATGAGTTTTATAGAAGCATGATTCATAGTAGCCCTAATTAAAACAATCTAAACGTTTACCAACTGTTTAGAGAAACTGTAGCCACAAACAACAGAGACGAATTTCAAAGATGTGTAAAGTAGCCAAGAGAAGACAAGCAGGATGGTTCTGTTTCTAGACACAAAACAACAAAGTACAATGTCAGCACGGCAGGCTAGGCTCCCAGGCTCGGGAGGTTGAGGCAGGACTGCTTGAGCCCTGAGTTTCTGGCAGCCTGGGTAACATGCTGACCCACCATCACCAAACAAATAAACAAGTAATTAAACCAACAGAGCAAACTAGATGATAACATCAGAAACCAGGACGATAATTTCCTGTGAGCAGAGAGAAAAGAGCACTGGTTGGGAAGAGGCACAAAGGAGCTGTTTTCTTTGTTTGGCGTTTTTTTTTTGTTTTTGTTTTGTTTTATTTCAAGACAGGGTTTCTCTGTGTAGCCCTGACTGTCCTAGAACTCACTCTGTAGACCAGGCTGGCTTCGAACTCACAGAGATCTTCCTGCTTCTGCCTCCTGAGTGCTGGGATTAAAGGCGTGGGCCACCACCCATCCAGTGGGAGCTGGGTTTTGGTAATGTTTTATCATTTCTCAGTTGTAAATAATAGTTACAATAAGTGTGTTTAATCTGTGACAACTCAATAGAGAAGACATACGATGCTATATTTCAGCAAAAAGCACTGTACCAATGTCTGAACCTTACTTTGAAGTGCATCAGACACATAAGATGGATCGATAAAAGAGATGGACAAATACATGTGGAATGTTGGAGGTAGAGCTGGGCAAGGTGGCATATACCTGTAATCATATCAATTAAGAGGTTAAGACAGGCCAGGCCAGGCAGTGGTGACGCTCGCCTTTAATCCCAGCACTCGGGAGGCAGAGCCAGCTGCATCTCTGTGAGTTTGAGGCCAGCCTGGTCTACGGAGCGAGATCCAGGACAGGCACCAAAACTACATGGAGAAACCCTGTCTCGGAAAACCAAAAAAAAAAAAAGAAGCTAAGGCAGGAGGACCAGTAAGGCCAGCCCACTTCATACAATGAGACCCCGTGGAACTCCAATTTCTCACCCTCCAAAAACATCAATGGTAAAGGGATGGAGAAACGGCTCAGGAGTTGAGCGCACTTGCTACTTAGTTACTGTTCTGTTGCTGTGAAGAGACACCATAATCAAGTCAACTCTTATAAAAGAAAGCATTTAACTGGGGCTTCCTTACAGTTTCAGAGGTTTAATAATGGTGGGAAGCATTGGAGCACACAGGCAGACAAAGTGCTGGAGAAGCAGCTGAGAGTTCGACATCCAGATCCATAGGAAGCAGGAAGAGAATGACACTGGGCCTGGGTTGGGCTTTTGAAACCTCAAACCCACCTCCAGGGACACACTTCCTCCAACAACACCTCCTAATCCTTCTCAAATAGTGCCACTCCCTGATGACCAAGTATTCAAATATAGGAGCCTATGGGGGTCATTCTTATTCAAACCACCATACTGCTCTTGCAGAGGATCCAGGTTCAGTTCCCGGCACCCACATGGTGGCTCACAACCATTAACAACTCCAGTCCCAGAGGATCTGATAGCCCTCTTCTAGCCTTTGCAGGCACCAGGCACACACAGGGCACATCCATACATGCAGGCAAAACACACACATAAAATAAAAATAAAATTTTAAAAGGGTAGTGGTATACTCTAAGAGGAGAACAAACATGTTCATCACAAAACTCTATTACATATTTTAACGTTCCTTTGAGAAAAAGTATCTCTTTTATTGCTATTGTTTTGTTTGCAGAAATTAAGTAACCTTAAAACCATGGGTAAGAGCAGCCAAAACAATTTAAGAAACAGAGAAAGACCATCCTATTAGATAAGACTAAAACAATGTATCAACACAGAAGATAGAGGTAAGGCTGGTATTTTGAAGGGAAATTATAAAGTGACTAAGAAATTAGATCATGAAAAAATATATTACTAATTCATAAGGTAAATAAATATCAAATAATAAACATGGATTATAGAAGAACACACAGTTCCTGAACTAACAATGGTTCAATTTGCAATTTTTTTACTTTATGGTGGTACAAAAGCAGACCTATGCCACCACCCTTTTTCCGAATCTACTAGCTTTATGTTGGGCCATTCTGCCCAACTGTAGTCTCATGAAGTGTCCTCAGCCTGTCTAAGTTAGGTGGGGTCATAGACTAGGCTGTAACATGTAATGGTTTGGATGTGAAATGTTCCTGACACTTGATCCGCAAGTAGTGATGCTGTTTTGTTGATGTTCAACAAGTATTTGCTGAACTGATGAATTAATGGACAGAATGGGTTGGAATCAGCAGAGCAGCAGGAAGGCAAATTAAAACAGCTACAGTATACCATGGTAGGAAATGTTGAATTCAACTAAAATAAACTGTTTCTCTATTTACAAGAAATATTTAGTCAGGTAGTAGTGGTGCATAGCTTTAATTCTAGCACTCAGGAGACAAGAGACAGGCAGATCTCTGTATTCGAGGCCAGCCTGGTCTACAGAGCGAGTTCCAGGACAACCAGGGCAACACAGAGAAACCCTGTCTCGAAAAACCAAAAGGAAAAAGAAAGAAATATGAAGACAAAAAACTTTCACCAGACTTGAAGTAAGGCAAGGATCTGTAACATCATAAACAAGGAGACTCTGGTTCAAAGCAAGCAATATAGGAGTTTCTTAAAGACTCACCATTCTTCCGTTCACTAAGTGGAGGCAAATTAGGGTTCCTGCCAGGATGGAGGCCCAGGGTCAGCTCGGGCTGCAGGGACAGCTCCTGCAGTTCATTGGCAACAGCTTCGCTCTGGGGGCTGGGGGCCGCAGACAGGGACAGGAGCACGGGTTCGTCATCATTTTCACCAGCCCCTCCTCCGTCCAGCCCATTCACAGCAATGACGGAAGGGGGCAGGCACACCACACTGGAGAAATCCACCTTGGCTTTCGTGATGGCAACCTAGAAATTGGGGGAAAAAAACAGCAAGTTTAGATGGTACAATGAAGAAACTGAACTGCTGAGCATATATGGAATACCAATGTTCTAGGTTATGGAACAGCATACTATCAACATGCTCAAAAGTTCAAGACAGCATCTCTCTACATAGTCCAGGCAAAGCTAAAATCTGTGATGCTCCTGCCTCAGCCTCCCAAGTGTTTGGATTATAGGCATTCACTGCTGCAACCAGTTTAAAAGGCTTTTGTAAAGTAAGTGAGCACGGTTATTAAACTCTCAGAGCTCGGATTTCAAGTATGCTACTGCCTTCAATTAACTCAGAGGACAACATACAGTTAAAATAAAAGCAACACATATGCACATATAATGGGTTAAAAGGAAATGCTAATCAAATATCCTGAGAAATAACACAGACAGAAAAGCCATAGGCATTGAATTAGCATAATGCATCATCATATCTAGGGTAGGGAATTTGGAAAACTACTTTGTAAAGGAATATAAAAATGTCTGTCTGGTGATGGGTAGAGGGTCAGCCAACCATTACAAGTATATTCAATCACAATACACAGAACTAGCATATTAAACACAAAACTCTTCTGTGCTGAAAGCGTTCCCACAAACACCATGAACATTTCTAAGATCTGTTGGGCTTTCTGCAAGAAATGTGGCAAGCACCAGCCCCACAAACTGACACAGTCCAAGAAGAGAAAAGATTCCCTGTCTGCCCAGGGAAAGCTAGACACAGAATGGCTATCTATGGTGGGCAGACTATGCCTATTTTCCAAAAAAAAAGGCTAAACTACCAAGACTGGGCTAGGCTGAATGCTGAGCCTGACCACAGATCTAAGAGAATGCTGGCTAGTAAGAGGTTTGAGCATTCTCAGGAAAGGGCCGAGGAATCAAGCTCTAAGCAGATTTTGTTATGAAGACAGTAAAAGCATGAGCTTTTACTTAAAACAGACAGCATAAAACAAAAAACAAAACTCCTTACAACATTAAAAGACCTTTAAAAATGACAAAGAGAAAAAAAAATCTTTTTTAAATAACGAAGAGCCTAGAGGCAAAGTGATCCATGCCTTTAGCCCCAGGAGACTGAGACAGCAGAATCACTAAACCCAGGAGTTCAAGACCAACTTGAGCAACACAGAAAAAAAACCAACCCCATCCCCAAATCTCAAAGACAGCAAGTAAGCAAGGAAATAAATAAATAAATAAATAAATAAAAAGAACAAAGAATTGGTTAGGGACATAGCTGAGTGGCAGGACACTTACCAGCATGTATAAGTCACTAGGTTTAATTAGTGCCACAAAAACAACAAAACCAAAACAAGCAAAAACTCAACAAAACAATACATACAACTCAGAAGTATTTCCAACAAATGAGACTTGATGGCAAAGTTGCATCAGATAAGATCGCATGCATTCTCTGAATACTGTTATTAAAAATCATTTTTAAAGTATTTTATTTTGAATGTAAAAATGTTGACTCTAAAATTATTTATGAGTAAGATATAAAAAAACACAGGAATTATGTTAAAACACAGGAGATTTTTGTTTGCTTATACTATTAAAGTTCTAACTTTCTCTTCTTCCCAAGATTTACATATTTTAAAATCAGATTAAATTGTACACATTTACCAAGCACACATTATGCCTTGAAGCACGTACACATTACAAAATGATTGTTTACTTTCTTATAGATTCCAAATTTTTCTAGAATACTTACATTGTTTTTTAATGAAAAGGCTGGGTTTTAGTCTAGAAAGAGAACTGTATTCCCTTGATTCTACATTGAAGACTTTTAAAACCAATAAAATACTAGACAGTCATCAAATTAAGAAAGGCACTGAACCCAGCTGGCAAGCAGCCTTTCCAGTCAGCATGATTGAGGCGGTGGACTTGGTGGCACACTAGCCCACCACTTCACTCAGGCGTTAGCAGTTTTCCATCACTCAGTGCCCGGAGGTCATGCTGCATTTTATTTTCTCCTGGTGGCTTTGCTTAGGTAGTGCCTCCAGGGATGTCCTGGCTGCAGTTGACTTTTTACAGTACTGGCAGTGTCCTGGGCCCCACCCCTCTGAGATCACGGTGCTTCCCAACAAGGGTCAGCTAGGGACCACAGCTCATGGGACCTAGCCAGAATGCGTGGCTAAGAGTTACCTGTGAGTGGGACACCCCCATACTCAAGAGTGAGTGAGAGTCGGCAGAGGCAGCAACTTAGAAACAGGAAAGTCTCAAGACTACACTGGTGTGGGAAGTGCTGTTTAGAGGGTGCACTGAGCAACACTGTCAGCTCTTTATGGGACCCGGAGTGTGAGTTCAAAGCGGGAAAGGAGTCCTCCATTAAGCAACATCATCTACAGATCATGTTCCCTAGTCGAAGAGAAAGCTGCACACATTTACACCCACTAAGGGAAGGAAGGCCGCCCGCCCTTCAAGGCCTGTTCTGCCTGGAGTCGGGTGTTTTAGGGTGGAAAGAAGTCTTGTGTTCAGAAAGCTTTTAAGCGTGTGATAGGCCCGCAGCTCTTACTGGGGTATGTGTCTAGACTGCTTTTCGCTACTGGGAAAACACATTCTGACCAAAAGCAGCTGGGGGAGAAAGGGTTTATGTCGGCTTACACTACTGTGCCACAGTCATCCCCGAGGGAAGTCACAGCAGGAACTCAAATACTGATAGTCAAGACTATCAGCCACGGACACGACACAGGCCACTCTGATTCGGGGGTCCCTTGGTTGAGACTCCCTTCCCAGATGACGCTAGGCTGTGTCAAATTGTCAGAGCTAGCTAGACAGTAGGACAGGGTGCTGCTCCTGTGTCATCTTTCCATACACTTACTGGTCTATTACTGCTAAGTAGAAACTTTTTTTTCCTTAAAATAAAAATTATTTTTCTTGGGGGAAAAAAAAAAAGAAAGAAAGGCATTGAAAACAACTAAAAGACCCACATTCCACCCTACCTTCTATCAACACTGTATCTGTTGTGAGGGCTCTTTCACTTGGGGGCAAGGAGACAAGACCATCTAACCCCTCCTCATGGGGCACAGAAACCCAACTACAGTTCCACCAAGTCTAACCTGGGGAACCAATAAGTTTATTGGACTTACAGAGCTCGGGTGAGCAGCTGACCCCAGAGCAGGGTGACCCCAGAGCAGGGTGACCCCAGAGCAGTCTCACTACTAGAAATTCTCACACCAGCATGGATGACTCCCCATAGCTGTACACGTGGGACCTGCCAATTTGGTTAACCCTCTACCATCTATGTACTCCAGTGCCTTCAGAAACTGTGAAGCCACATGCAACTAGGGAAGAATTACACACAAATAGCCAGGAGGTTCAGGAGAGAACAGACAGACTCTCAGGTGTGGGTTCAATGGCCTTCCTCCTATGAGAGACCGCCAACAGTCAACAGCGTGGTCGTGAAGAGTCCTTTCCAAAGGATCCAGTTAGGATGACAGCTGTTACGCTCTGAGCAGAGTGCTCCATAATAGTTTTACACCAGACGGGGGTTCTGGTTTGATATGTGCTTCTACCTGCTCAAATACATAAAATATCTTATAAATATGAAACGGATTTTAAAAGGTAAGATGAGAGCAATGAGGATTGAAGGTGTCACAATTAAAACTAAAGAATTTCAAGGTCAACTTGGGCAACACAGTATTACCTGAAAGCAAGCAAGCAATCGAGTGAACGCAAGGATCAACTTTTCCTACTTACTGTGAGCTTAAAAGAATAAAATCATCTATTTTACAAAATGTTTACTTTTCACTAATAAAGAATCATGTTCCTCCTAAAATGATTAGAAAATTAACAACATTGTTGGAATTCTGAGCTTTGACACTGATGTGTTATTATCCCAAGATACAATAAAGATCAGTCCTATGGCATCATGATTTTTTTCCTAATGAAACATGAAGCAGGCTGTATGAGTTCTTAAGTCTGGCATTCATTTGATATATATAATCAATATCTTCAGAAAATATTTAAATTTTGGGGAATGTGCCCCCCCCCCAAATCTAGCACTAGACGTAAGAGGGAAGTGAAGATCAGATTTTGTTTAATGAGATGGGAGGTGAGGGTCTGGCTATGCTGCCTGGGTGGGCCTTCCGAGTTCAGTCCTCTTGATTCAGCCTCTCAAGTAGCTTAAATTACAGGCGTGTGACAGCCTCAATTACTCCTGGCTAGTTTTTCATATTAAAGCAAAAGGAGTATTTCCTAGAACACAAATTACTAAGAAAGGTAGCAGATTTCATTGGGACTTGGATCGTGACTGTGCCTTTTACTACCTAGAGAGAAGTAGAAAACTGAAAGACTGTTTTAACAAGAGTTCTTTCAGATTTTAGTGCTTTGAGATTCTGGTGTTTGGGTTTTTTGTTTTTGTTTTTGTTTTTGTTTTTTTTTTTTTTAATAAATAGGGTCTCATGTATCAGAGGCTAGCCTCAAATTTGCTATGTAGTAGAGCTAACCCTTGAATTCCTAATCCCTCCTTCTCAGTGCTGGGATCACAGGCCTACACTGCCACCATCATTTTATGCAGCACTAGGGGATCAAATCCAGGGCTTCTTGCATGCTAGGCAAGCAATCTATCAAATGATCAAATGATCAAATGGATCAGGAATAGGATGATCATTGCAGGCTTTCTGGCTTCCAGTCTTACTGAGAAAAGACAAGCCCCATGTTCAGAAAGAAACCTTGACTTAAATCTTGATCCCCCCATCTTGATTTTAATAGCTTAAAAATGAATAAAGATCCATATTTATAGAACCACTAAGTGTTTGAAATAAAAAAAATCACTTAAAATTTTACATGTATAATTTATTGTTGTGTATTTTATTGAGTAAATTATATGATATGGTACAGTGGCGTTTTCTCAGGTTTCATGAAACAGCCTTTAAAATGCCCACATCAGAGTAAACCACAACAGCGTTCTTCCACAGAGGCCACAGGGCAGCCAGACTAGACAAAGACACACAAAACAAGAACAGACAAGTTCACAAGCTGCTGAAGCTGAGTAGCATATTACCTTCCCTACATTTGTTTATGCTTAATAATATTCTTCTTTTTTTAATTTAGATTTTACGTGTATGAGTGTTTTGCCTTCATGTACGTATGTGCACCACGTGCACACCTGGTCACTGTGGAGGTGAGAAGGCATCAAATCCCCTAGAACCGGAGTTAAGAATGTTTGTGAACCACCATGTGGATCCTGGGAACCAAACCAGGTTCTCCGCAAGAGCAGCCAGTGAGTGCTCTTAACAGATGAGTCATCTGTCCACCCCCTTGATAATTGTTCTAATACTTAAAAATTTTAATCACATTTATTTAGTTGTGTGAGGAGGGGTACATGCCACAATGCACTTGTGGAGGCCAGAGGATAACTTGATGGAGTCAGTTTTCTCCTGCAGCCCTGTGGGAATCCTAGGATTAAACTGAGGATCAACAGTAAGTGCCTTTGCCTACTGAGTCATTAGACTGGCCCCATTTTAACGTTAACATATGATTCTTGGATCTAGAGAAATGGCTTGGTGGTTAAGGCACTGTGGGGGTTTGAAAGAGAATGCCTCCATAGGCTCCTAGATTTGAATGCTTGGTCATCAGGGAGTGGTTCTATTTGAAAGGATTAGGAGGTGTGGCCTCATTGGAGGAAGTGTGTCACTGGGGGTGGGCTTCCGGCTTTCAAAAGCCCAAACCAGGCCCTCTCTTCCTGCTGCCTGCAGATCCAGATATACAACTCTCAGCTACCCTGTCTGCCTGTGCAACCATGCTCTCTCTCCATCATGAGGATAATAGACTAAATCACTGAAACGATAAGTAAGCCCCAAGAGTCACCATGGTCAGCCGGGCGGTGGTAGCACACACCTTTAATCCCAGCACTTGGGAGGCAGAGGCAAGTGGATCTCTGAGTTTGAGGCCAGCCTGGTCTACACAGTGAGTTCTAGGGCAGCCAGGACTACACAGAAAAACCTTGTCTCGAAACCACCACCACCACCCCAAAAAAAGTTGCTGTGGCCATGGTGTCTCTTCACAGCAACAGAACAGTGACTAAAACAGACACTGCCACCATGAGGACTAGAGTCCAGACTTCAACATTCACACAACAAGCCAAGCATCTGGCACAGGCTTTAATACTGACTCCAAAGTGGGTCAGGGACAAGATGATCACTGGGGGCTTGCTGGCTTCCAGTCTAACTGAGAAAACACAAGACCCAGGTTCAGAAACAAACCTTGACTTAAAGAATAAGCAGACAATGATAGAGGAAGACACCCAATGCTTGTGCGTGTGTGCGTGCGTGCATGCGTGTGTGTGCTTACATGTGTGCTTGCATACACACACCGTATACACACACTCATACACATCCATGTACACAATCAATCGGCAGATAATTCAAACAGCTTCAGTGGTAGAGCACTAGTCGACTATGCACGACGCAGCCTAGGTTCAAAAATATTGATATAAAAATCTTCCGCCGGGCGGTGGTGGCACACGCCTTTAATCCCAGCACTCAGGAGGCAGAGCCAGGCAGATCTCTGTGAGTTCAAGGCCAGCCTGGGCTACCAAGTGAGTTCCAGGAAAGGCGCAAAGCTACACAGAGAAACCCTGTCTCGGAAAAAAAAAAAAAAAAAACTTCCAAGGGCAAAGGGAAGACGTGGTGAAGCATAAAGGAAGGTTACCAGAAACAGACCAGAAACCAGCGAAGGATAAGCAACGACAAAAGAGAAAAAACTTTAGCATAAGACATATACACGGGCTGGGTGCAGTGGTCACACCTTTAATCCCAGCACTCCGGAGGCAGAGGCAGGCGGATCTCTGTGAGTTCCAGGCCTCTAGCAAATACATTATTCTCTACCCATTTTCAAATATCCCAACACAGTATGTCCAGAAAATCCCAATACAGAATGACAATGTAGAGATGACACCGAAAACTGCAGGGGTCATCACTATGGGTCAAGGATCCCTGTTAGTTCCTAAGCATCCCTACATTGAATGTTGCAATGTTGTAAGCTTATAAATCTACCAGAAAGACCATTTTCTGGTCTGCTGCTTCACGTATGATCAGCAGTAGCTAGAACAAAACCAACATGGGGGGCAGGGTCATCTCCCACAACCCATCTGTTCCCTCTCTTGATTCCACTTCGTCTTTTCCCACCCAACCCCGCCCCCTTCCAGGCTGCATGCCTTCTGTCTCTCTCTCCTAAGCAACACATGCACCCAGAAGCAACAGCACAAAGTGTGTCAGAATGGAAGGGCTTGGGAGACAGCTGATAACCTGAAACACTAGCAGAGTTCATAAGCCCAATGGCAAAGTTGGTTTCATACAACCAAATGTTATAGTTCCTCTGAGGATGGATCAGTTCTTTTGATTATTAAGTTTTCTGCATGGATATTTTTAATCAATTAGTAGATTTGCACTTTTCTTTTAACTCATTTTTTAAGAGAAGATACCTCAACTCACAGAATACTGTGTCTAAACAGATGTTTGTGCATGTGTATACCTTCACATGTATAAAATCTGACATGAAGGATGCAAACTGGCTTAAGTATTTTGTGGGAGCTTACAAGAGACTGCCTTGGGTCACACAGAAGGTGAGGAAAACAAGTCTCACTAATTGTCCATACCCTCCATCACTTCTAACCCTATCTACCATCTGTATATGACTTAACTACTCAGGACTTCTAGAGATGATCAAAAAACCATCTTTATCTTGGAAATCATGAAAAACAAGCAATACAAGAATTACAATACAAGCCTAGCATGATGGTTCACGCCTGTAATCCCAGCATTCACGATTCTTCAATAAATGTTTACTGAGTACACTACCTGCCAGGTACTGAACAAGATCTTAGGGTTTAGAGCAAAGAAGATAAAATTCCTGCCCTTGGGAAGCTTCTACTCCTCCAGGAGGAAGAACTACGTGAAGAGAAACAAACAGGATAATAGGCAGGGCCAGCCTGAATGGGAAGTCAGTGTGGCAAACCACACGGCTCAAGTAGTTCTATAAGCTGTATCTAGAAAGCTGGAAGTGGCATTATCCATGGCTAGGAGAACTGGCACATCCAAGGGTAAGCATGGAGAAGAAGACTCGGAAGGAAATGCACTTCACAGGATGAAACTCCTAAGTCGTACTGAGATCTTGAACTCAAGTGGTAATATAGAAGGGAACTGACAGTGTTCTCTGAGAGAGCAGCAGACCAAATCTATTGACTTAATGTTGAGTGAACAAGACAGGCCTTTTATGGGACAGGATGTGTGTGTATTTGGTTGCAGGAGATGAAATAGAAGGAAGTGTCAAAGAAGACTTCAATAGCTAGGTGTGGCAGCACACACCTATGTTCCTAGAACTCAGGTAGTCTTGTTAAAAGAAACAAAGAAGAAAGGGGGTATTTCATCTAAGGAGGTAAAACTGATTTTGCACATTGAGTCCAGGGTCCAAGGCCATTATAAAAATGTCATTTGAGTTTCCTTTAAGTATGAGAGTAGGAAAACAGATATGAAGGCAACACAAGAGAAATGATAACGAATACAAGAACAGAAGAGAGGGGCTGAAGAGAGAGCTCAGCAGTGAAGAGTGCTTCCTGCTCTTACAGAGGACCTGGGGTTTGGTGCCCACAATGGGCAAAGCACAAGTCTCTGTAACTCCAGTTCCAGGGGACCCGACAGGGTTTCCATGGGCACCTGTACGCACATGGAGCACATAAACTCACTAAGGCATACATACACGTAATGGTTTTTTAAAATGGATAACCTTAAAAAAAAAAAAAAAAAACCCAGAAGAGAACAACAAAAAAGTAGCAAGGCTGTAAGAACAAGTCAAGGTATAAAATTGCAGAGGGGATATTTAGGTTAATGTTAATTAGTTCATAAATTTGGAACAGAATGGCTAAGGGAGGGAAAATGCTATCAAAGTAGGCTCAGTTGAAAACTCAGGCATTCCCAGCCTCCAACTGCCTACTTAAGCTCTCATCCCTGAGACTCCTAAATTATCATATACAGCCAAGTATCTAATTACATATCAACACTGCCTTTCATATTATTTTAAAAAGGCAACAAAGCTGTAACTTTATAATGCTGAGGAGCAACCAGCTGTCCCCAAACTTAAAGACACAAGTAAGCTCAAGGGCTTATATAAGGGGCATAAACTCGCCAGCTGGAAACAGCAGAAATAAATAAAAACAGAAGAGAAGTTAAATATGTATTTCATCCCCACGCTCAATTCTTGTTTCACTGACTGACTGTTCCTCTTCGTCACTCCCATCAAAGTCCTTTCAGCATCTACAGCTTACAGCGTACTCAAGAGGGGTTTGGTAGGCAAGGCAACATCTTCCCTTGCCTGAGCAACCCAGTCTTAAAGATTTTCTGGGATAGACCTGACTCTCACCATCAGGCATTGTTTTAGGCACTGAAGTTCAACAGACAACATTTCTCTGCTATGTTGAAGCTTACAATATAGTAGAATGTCATTTAAAAAAGAAAAGGCTGAGTGTGGTGGCATACCATTCATCCCAGCACTAGGGAGGCAGATGCAGGCAGATCTCTATGAGTCTGAGGCCAGCCTGGTCTACAGAGCAGGTTTTAGGCCAGCCAGGGCTACATGGTAAGACCCTGTCTCACCAGGCATAGTGGTGCATTCCTTTAATCCCAGCACTCAAGAGGCCAAGGCAGGCAGATCTCTGTGAGTTCAAGGCCAGCCTGGTCTACAGAGCGAGTTCCAGGACAACTAGGACTGTTATACAGAGAAACCCTGTCTTGAAAAACTAAACAAAACAAAAAGACACTGTCTCAAAATAAATAAAACAAAACAAAAGTAAACAGCTATACAATAAAATAATCTCAGGTAACTATAAACATTTTATGCCTGGGGCCAGGTGGCTAATTAGATTAAATGGTCAAGAAAGGTCTCATTGAGGAAATGCTATCTGAGCTGAATCGGGAACAGTCAACACTTAATGACTACTTAATCTAAGAGAGGCACTCTACCTGTCTGCATTCAATCTGGACAACACTAAGAGCTATTTATTTACTGTGCCCAGTTTTAAAGTTGAGGGAACTAGGAGCTGAAAGGTTAAGTTATTTGACCCTGCACAATCAGCTTCAGAACTTATGCCTCTAATTACCACACGAGCACGCTCTGCATGAACTTGAAAAGAGACAGACAGCAGTGCAGAAGGAGCAGCAAATGCAAACTGAAGGCAGTGAGGTAGGATGAGCTGCCAGGGGCGTATGGTAGACAGGGAAGTCAGATGCCAGCAGAGGTTCTGAGAAACAGTGCAAGGTCTGATCTGCCATTTCAAAAATCCCTTTGACGGGTACACAAGAATGACTGTAGGGAAGCTCTTACGATAGCCTGTTTCTGACTCTGAGTTTAACTTACTATTGAGCCTGTCCCCAAACAACAATGGAATGTTCTTTAGATTACAGCTATGATGTGCATAAGTTATATCACCATGTTTGGTGATACTATTGTTATCTAAGAGTCTAACAAAAAAGTCTTCTGAAAAGTGTCGAGATATTAACCACAAGGTAGTGTTTTGTTGAAAGCATTTAACATAAATTTCACAATTTAGCTTAAATCATCCCTCTTCTGCAAATAAATGTTTGAAACCTAAAGCACTATTTTCAGCAGATGACCTCATCACATTCTTTGCACTTTATTGCCCACAAATATCACAGGTATGCTTCCTATGATTCACAGGCAATCCTCTTTTGTGGTGCTCAAGTTCTTCAATTTTGTTTTGTTTTGTTTTGTTTTGGGGATTAAAAGTGTGCGCCACCACCGCCCAGCCAAGTTCTTCAATTTTTAAATGTGGAATTCCACTGTGTTTTTAAGAGATTTCTTTTCTAAGAGATGGAGACATGGATACTTTGACATGCTCTTACTATGTATCAGATTCTGAAAAATTATGTGATCTATTTGAGAAAGCATTCAGGATTGGAATTTTTTAGTCACTTTCACTAAATCTCCAATAAACCAGCATAAGCCAAAATGTGGCCAGGCCACAGAAAAACCTGCAGTACAGAAAATCTGCCACAGCAATCTGTTCAGATATGAATGAAACTAGTTATTTTTTTTAACTGGTGACTTTGGAATGAAGAGCCTGTTGAGACAAAGCTCACCTAGGCGGAGGAAGGCAGGCGCATACAGTGCTGTGCTTTGTCTCCCACCACAATGGAGCATTTAAAGAGAAGCGGCACTTCCCAGGGCCAGCAGCCTCTTCCTCTTCAGTTTCCCAGTGAGCTCCTTCCCAATACAACAAGAACATACTCCTGCTTCACAAAAGAAACCACGAGGGGTTTCCTAAATTCTCAATCCAACATTTACAAGCACTTTGAACAAAGTATCTTGCCATAAAAAGAACGAAGCTGCTGCAGTTCTGGAGGAACATCCAAACACAACACAGAGAGGAGCACCTACCCACGGCTGTGTAGTATCTGGGGAGCACCGTAAGAAGTCAGCCCTAGAGCAGCTGAGCACCTCTGGGTGTCCCGTGGAGGGAGGGATGGTCAGGACAACGCACAACTGCACTGCAGCATTAGAGCTAAGACAAGCAGGCGGTGGCGGGATGCTCATGGATTATTCTTCCGATTACATTTTAATTGTAGGAACTAGCTTTAAAAATTATTTATTGTGTGTGTGGAGGTAGTGGGTACACAAATGCCACGGCACATATGTGGAGGTCAGAGAACAACTTTTGGAAGTTTGTTCTCTCTTTCCACCATGTGGGGCCCGGACACGAAACTCACACCAGACTTGGCAGCCAGTTGGCTAGCGCCTTTTACCCACTAAGCCATCTCAATGGCCCCAAATTAGCTTATGTTGGTGTGTGTTGGTGTGTGTGTGTGTGTGTGTGTGTGTGTGTGTGTGTGTGTGTATGCATACCATGGTATGTTAGTAAGCCCAGAAGAAAATTCACAGGAAGTCTATTCTCTACTTCCATCATGTGGATCCCAGGGATCAATTCTGGTCATCTAGCTTGGATACAGGCACCTTTACCTGCTGGGCTATCTCTCTGGACCAAAAGTAACTTACTAATTAAAATAATTCACTCTGGTAAGATAGGTTATGATGCCAGGTGGTGGTGGCGCACACCTTTAATCCCAGCACTTGGGAGGCAGAGCCAGGAGGATCTCTGTGAGTTCGAGGCCAGCCTGGGCTACCAAGTGAGTTCCAGGAAAGGCACAAAGCTACACAGAGAAACCCTGTCTCGAAAAACCAAATTAAAAAAAAAAAAAAAAAGATAGGTTACGATACAAAAGCAATGACTATACAAGTCACCTTCATTTTCAGTTTCTTTCTTTCTTTCTTTCTTTTTTTGTTTTTGTTTTTGTTTTTCGAGACAGGCTTTCTCTGTGTAGTTTTGGTGCCTGTCCTGGAACTCACTGTGTAGCCCAGGCTGGCCTCGAACTCACAGAGATCCCCCTGCATCTGTCTCCCGAGTGCTGGGATTAAAGGCGTGCACCACCACCGCCCGGCTCCATTTTCAGTTTCTTATGCTTATTAACAGCCTTTGATCAACACAGAACTAGAAACAAAATGAGCCTTGATAATTTAAATAAAACCCCTCATAAGCCATGACTCACTGCTCCTCTCTTCTGACGGCTTTCCTGCTGTAGACAGCACCACTCTGGACCAGTGAGATAGCTCAGTGAGTAAGGGTGCTTGCCACCCAACCTCACAACCTGAACTCAACCCCAGATCCCTCAGTGTTAGGGGCGAACTGACTCCACAATTGTCATCTGACCTCCCTATGTCTGCTGTGACGTGAGTACAGACACTTGCTTTCTCTCTCATACAGACATAAATAAAAATAAAATGTAAAAAAAACATTTAAAAGTATCGCTCTTAGTGAATGTTCTGAAAAGGTTGCTGAGACTTTCCGACAGTAAATGTAAGGCGTCGGTACGACTTAAATGTCAGCGCAGTCATCTTTAAAGCCTTAAACAGAGAGGGAAGGAAAGGGAAAGACCTTAGTTTTCCAAACGAGGAAAACAGTCACGTGAAACGTAACATTTTGGTCAACAACAGAACAACAGACAAGGTATGTTGGAGTCCCCTAAGATTATGCTGCCTGTCCTAGCCACCTTAAATTCTGCAATCACTCTGGGTTTGCACAGTGACAAAAGCACCTACTGCTACAGTTCTCAGACTGCACTCCCTAGTTAATCAGCACCTGTCTGTAAGTGTAACAAAAGTGCTACCACAGCACTGTGAAACTTTCTACATTATAACTTTATGTAACAGCAATTGGTTTTGTTTTCTGTTTTCAGATAGGGTTTCTCTGTGTAGCCCTGGCTGTCCTAGAACTCACTCTGTCAACGATGCTGGCCTCAAACTCAGAGATCCACCTGCCTCTGCCTCCCGAGTGCTAGGATTAAAGGCCTGTGCTAACAGCAATTATTGCTATTACCTTTTTTTTTTCCTCTGCTGGGTGTCCAATCCATAACCCCAGGCATGCTAGGCCAGCACTCTTCCAACTAACTGAGCTACACTCTCCAGTCCTTGAGTGTAATTACTGTAAAAACTCATAAAATGGTAAAAACAGTACCATCAGTCCACACTAAGTATTTTGAAGTCACCTGTGCAAGCAATAAGCATAACATAGAAAACACGCAAAAGTGGGTGGACACACAAGTCTCATGAATGGTCGAATGCTTTGTTGGTGATGTATCTTAAAATGAAAGTTCAAAGCTGATCAAGGAAAAGGGAAGCACACTGGTAATCCACACCTAAAAGAGAAGAACCTTTTCAACGTGGTAACATGGATGTCACAGGCATGAAAGTGGAATGGGAACAGAACGGTGAATATTTTAGTATCAGAGATTGCTGGTAAGCAGCAAGAGGGGCTGGCAGTGTGGCTTAGCACTACCCCACTAACCTATGAGCAGGGAAGACCTAGATTCCATTGCCAGCATTGGGGTAAAAAGAAACAGGAAACAAGAGCTGGGCATGGTGGCGGCCACCTTTAATCCCAGAGCTCAGGAGGCAGCCCAGCGACAGGAGGATTTCTGTGATTCTAAGGCCAGCCTGTTCTACATAGTGAGACTCTGTCTTATAAATAAATAAGTCTATCTATAAAATAACTTAGTTTTTAAAAAGGAACAAGAAGTGGAAAAAGAAAAACAAACACCTAGGTCCTTGCAGCAGGCACTAGACAGAGACTGTTGCCTGATACAGTCCACTTGAATCTTCATGGTGACAGGATGAAGGTGACTTCCCAGCCTTTCTTGCAATTAAGCATGGCCATGTGACTGAGTTCCATTCAAGAGACATGAACAAAAGAACTGGATATGATTTCCAGGAAAGAGGGTGGTACACTACTTAACTACTCTTCCTTTCTGGCTGAAATGTTGATGAGGTAGCTGGAGAGAGAGCAGCAATGTTAAACTATAAAGTGCTGTGGGATGGTCTCTCTGTATGCTGTGAATGTGTTGCTACCATTGGTTAATAAAGAAGCTGCGGGGTTGGGGATTTAGCTCAGTGGTAGAGCGCTTGCCTAGCAAGCGCAAGGCCTTGGGTTCGGTCCTCATCTCTGAAAAAAAAAAATTAAAAAAAAAAATAAAGAAGCTACTATGGCCTATGACAAGGCAGAATAGAACTACGCAGAGAATCCAAGCAGAGGACATGGAAGGCCGAGTGAGAGCAGACGCCAACCCGCCACCCAAGGAGCAACATGCCAGAAGACCGGCAACGCCATGGCTACATGGCAATACATAGATTAATAGAAATGGGTTAATTTAAGATGAAAGAGCTAGCTAGCGATAGGTCTGAGTCTAGACCAAACAGTTTGCAATTAATATTAAGCCTCCAAATGATTATTTTATAAAAACGGCTGCTGCCCAGGCAGGACCAGGCAGAACCGAGAAACTTCAGTCTAAAACAATTGAGTCATAATTCGAGAACAAGCAGCAAGGATAAACTGGTCTCCTGACTGACACTCTGGAGCATCACAGAGCCCTGCGCTATCTCTTCACTTCTTTCACTTAAAAGAAAAACAAACTTAGGTTAAAGTCACTGTTATTTTACTTTTTCAGTCAGAAATTGTCTAAAATAATCTTATAATCTTTTGTTTTAGTATTTTTTAATTGTGTATGTGTATAATAAAAGAATAATATTTTTAAAAGACTGGCAAACATCAGAACAACTAAAGAGATAGACAGGAATCAAAAGTCAAAATTCTCATCAGCTCCCAAACTCCATTTCCTCTTCTCTCTTAGCAACAAAAAAATCCAAGCAAAGGACGACCTTAGCTGATTTAATGACTACAATTCCCAGATCCCCTTAAAATTAGCTGTAGCCATATTAAGACATCCTGGCCAATGGGCTCTAAGGACTGAGTGACTATAGACTGAGCAACCTTTTCAGTTTAGAAGATGGAAATGAACACCTGTGATAACCAAGAACTCGCCCCTGAGCAAGTCCAACTCTGTCCCTCAGAGACCTGCAAGGTACTATCACTTTGCTGGTACATGATTGAGTCTCAGAGAGAGAGGGGACAAAGGAGAGAACATCTGAAGAAACGTTACCTGAAAACCTATTTTGATGAAAAATATTAGCCCATACATTTAAGAAGTTCAGTGAACTCCAAGTATATACAAGAGATTCACACCTAGGCACTCCACAATCAAATGACAGAAAGAAGACCTGGAGGGCAACAGGGAGAGATAAAGTTATGATGCATGAGGATCCTCAACACAGAGAAGAGCTGGCTGCGCCTCAGGGGACACCAGAGGCAGCAGGACGACACACCGAAGGCAACAATTCCACCAAAACTACCTTTTAACACAGACCTGACCTACAAGGCACGCTAGGAATCCTTCAGGCTGAAATAAAAAAGAACTATAGCGCAACTCACACACACACACACACACACACTACAAAGCACTGAGAAATTAATTACAGGGATGAACACAAAAAGCAATGTAAGTTAATTTTATTCTGTCTTATTAAAATAACAAGCACAAAACCTATGCTAACAAGTACATAATGTGTAAAATGTCATTTTCAACCATCTCAACATAAAGGAGGAGACACAGAGCTATATGGAAGGGAAGTTAGATGCTACTGAAATTGAACTGGTATTAAAGCCAGGCATGGTGGCACACGCCTAGAGGCTGAGGCAGAAGGATTCTGAGTTGGAAAACAGCCTTACAATGGGATATATACAGTAAGTTCCAGATCAGCTTGGACAATACAGCAAAATACTGTCTCAAAAAGACAACTGGTTAATCCTAACCAGGGTATTATGCTATTCCATGGATTCAGCAAAAGGAACTGACATACTCCCCAGAGAAATGAGCAAAGCCAAAGGAACCACTCAGGAAAACCAACCGTTTGAAAGCTCCACAAATGCTCCTCAGGGAAGACTGCAGATGAGAGGAATTCTCAAGAAAGACGAACATTCAACAGTGAGAGTCAAGGTCCCACTTTCTCAGCTTACACCCCACCTCCACTTGAAAGAGTTCCCATCAGCTGAGTGTGACCAAAGAGAGAGCACTCCTGCCCTAGCTCCAGTCAAACACCAGGAGTGGCCACTAGCATTTCTCATCTTCTACACCTTCAAGATGAAGAGGTTAAATTCGTAGTAAGTGCGACCAGAAGCCTGGGTCCACCATAGTACAGAGGCTCCACCCAAGCACCAAGAGTCTCAAAATGCTGGGGCCCCAGTTACACTCTCCCAGCCCCATCATCCGGCAAAATTTCCACATTCCGAGGCAAATCAAAAAGACCAAAAGCCAACCCATGCTGGGCAGTAGTGGAGCACACCTTTAATCCCAGCACTAGGGTGGCAGAGACAGGAGATCCTGTGTGTTCGAGGCCAGCATGGTCTACAGAGCAAGATTCAGGACAGGCACCAAAACTACACAGAGAAACCCTGTCTCGAAACCACCACCACCATCCCCCACTCCCCAAAAAGGCCAACCCACCCAGGCCAATGTCCTGAGGAATGACTCAGAGATGTGTCCAAGAGCAGAGGCTGTCCACAAGGAAGCTCTCAAGCTGTCCACAAAGGAACTGTTTTTATTTCAACAGACTGGGGGACTCAAGTCTGAAGGCATCTTGGGAAACAGCTCCTCTTACTTAGGAACAACAATCCAGACCGCAGGGTGGCTGGCCAGCTCAGCAGTGAGAAGCAGGAGAGGCAGCTAGAAGAGCTCCCCTAGGCGCAGAATAAACCTCATGACCCCAGCTCCAACTTAAATTATCACAGTGACGAACAAATTACACCAAACAAATCAGTGGGGAGAAAAAAGGAGCAGAGCAGGCACTGGCAGGCGGACTCCGCTGTTCAGTGTAAGGTACCAGGGAAAAAGACCGTGACTCTTCATGACCTTCAATTAGGCAAGGTTCCTAGACAGGACACTTTAAGAAGATTTTTTTAAAAAAGGTGAGGCCAGGAAGATGGCTCATAAAGTAAAGGTGCTTGCCACAAAGGACTTTAGTTCAATCCCTGCCATCCACATGGCAAAAGGAGAGAACTGACTCTCTCAGAAGTCATCCTTAGACTTCCACCTCTCCCTCCCTCCCTCCCTCCCTCTCTCCCTCCCTCCCTCCCCCCTCCCCTCTCCCTCTCTCTCAGATAAATAAACTGAACTACATCAAAATTCAAAAGCTGACACTCTTTATCGCTAACCCTTTGATAATATCAAGGGGTAATGCTAAGTAGTGACAAGGCCTGTAATCTCAGGCCTTGTGGGAGACTGAGCTTCCCCACAAGTTCATTAAACAAGGAGTTCAAGGCCAGTCATGGCTCCAAAGAGGTGGGAAATATTCAGAGAGAAAATATTTACAAATCATCATTTAATAAGGAATAAACAAGTGTTTAAATGAGTGTGCTATTTGAAGACAGACTTAAAGAACGCACACAAATGGACAAGAAGCACATAGGGAACATGTAACAAAACCACAATGACACCACTTCACACCCACTACAACTGCTAGAGTCAGACGTACAGCAAGTGTATGTAAAGGATGCAAAGAACTTAAAGCTTACATACTGTATAATCTCTTGGTAGTTTGCATGTAACTGGCCCCCATGATCTCATAGGGAATAGCACTATTAGGAGATGTGGCTTTGTTGGAGTAGGTACTGCCTTGTTGGAGGAAGTGCGTCACTATGGGGGTGGGCTTTGAGGTCTCCTATGCCTAGTGTCAGATGACTTCCTGTTATCTACAGATCAAGATGTAGAACTCTCAGCTCCTTCTCCAGCACCATGTCTGCCTGCATGCTGCCATGTCCCACCTTGATGATAATGGACTAAACCTCTGAAACTGTAAGCCAGCCCCATTAAATGTTTTCCTTTATAAGAGTTGCCATGGTAATGTTGCCTCTTCACAGCAACAATAACCCTAAGACAATCCCAATCATGTGAAAGTTCAAAACAAGGAAACACATGGAAATGAAAGTAGAAAGTGGCCTTTTATTCAGGGGAGGGAAGTATCTGGGGAATGAGGGGTGAAAGGGGAACAGCAAAGTTTCATTATGAAGTGATTAAAATGTTCTAAAATCAACTGTGGTGATGGTCATACATGTCTATAAATTCACTAAGAAGCATTAGATTGTATATTTTAAGTGTGTGGAATTGCACAGTTTGTTAATTTTGTCTCTGTATAGCTACTTTTAGAAAGATTAAGCCAGGCGGTGGTGGCGCACACCTTTAATCTGTGCACTCTGGAGGCAGAGGCAGGTGAATCTCTGTGAGTTGGAGGCCAGCCTGGTCTACAGAGTTCCAGAACAGACAGGACTACACAGAGAAACTTTGTCTTGGAAAAAAAGAAAGGAAGAAAGATTAAATGGGGGATGGGGAGCTGGAGAAATGGCTTGGTAGTTAAGAGTTTGTGAAGGCACACACCTTTAATCCCAGCACTCAGGAGGCAGAGGCAGGCAGATGTCTGTGAGTTGGAGGCCAGTCTGGTCTACAGAGTTCCAGGACAGCCAGGGCTACACAGAAAAACCCTGTCTTGAAAAAAACAAAACAAAAAAACAAAGGCCAGTAAGATAGCTCAGGAGATGCTTGCTGCCAAGCCTGAAAACCTGAGTTTGATCCCTAGAATCCACATCATAGGAGAGAACCAACTCCCACAAGTTGTCCTCTGACATTTGCATAGGCACTGTGGTCTGTGTGTGAGTGTGTGTGAGTGTGTGTGAGTGTGTTTGTGTGTGTACACCATGCATGTCTGGTGCCCTCAGAGATCAGAAAAGAGTATCAGATCCCCCTGGAACTGGAGTTACAGATGTTTGTGAATATGTGGGTAATGGGAACTGAACCTATGTCCTCTGGAAGAGGAACAAGCACTCTTAACCACTGAGCCATCTCTCCAGCCCCTAAAATAAATAAATAAATAAATAAATAAATAAATAAATAAATAAATAAATAAATAAATAAATAAATAAATAAATAAATAAATAAATAAATAAATAAATAAAAAAAGGAAGGAAGGAAGGAAGGAAAACGAAAGAAAGAGAAAGTAAGTTGGAGAGGCCTGTCCACCCGCACAGTGCCAGCAAGGTGGAAGACGGCAGTCAGAGACCCCACACCCCTCAGGCAGGCACCACTACAGTGAGCAGATATGCGGTGAAGACACTGGAGAGGAAGAGAAGCAGAGCGGTTCATATGCTATGAAGACAGGCAGAACTGGGACAAGACGGTGGTAAGGAAGAGGCCGATGAGTGGCCAATTTCACCGCTACCTGAGGCCATGTCAGGCCTGTGCTGCTGCTGAGGGCCACGTCTGGGATCTGTGTTGATGTCCACGGCCTATGTTACCACCAAAGGCCATGAGGATGCCTGTGGTCTGAACTACCACATAAAGCCATGTCGATGTCCACGGGTTGTGCTGAGCAGGCGCCGCCCTCTCAGGCCTGGTGGGCTGGTCACAGAAGAGCTGGCCCCAACCCTCGATGGCCCTGGGAGAGCAGGCCTCACTGACCCTGCTCCTTGCCCCTTGCCGGCTGCAGCATGGTAGCACGGTGGTGGCAGGGGCGAAGGAGAGCTGGCCCTGGTGGAGCAGGAGTGGGAGCGCTGGCCCCCGTGGCATGGGGTGCAGGGGAGCAAGCCCTGCCCCTCGCCTGTGGGGAGGGGGTCCGGGTGGAGGCCTGGGCTAACCGACTCAGCTACCGCCCAGGCCCACACCCAGGGTTTTGAGTTGGCCCACCTCAACATCTACCCCACCTATGACCTGCTGGAGCTGCTGAAGGGACCAGGCCTACAGAACCAGAGCCAAAGGAACTCCACGACTTGGGGCAACAGCAGGATGCCAGAGAGGAGTCTCAGTGAGAGTCCAGGATTGATGGTGCAGCAGAAGCCAGAGGCCTCGAACCAGACCAGTGACTCACTGCAAAGAACATTTTCAAGTAAAGCTGTCTGGACAAAAGGATATACTGCGAGACACACCGCAGCTCCTAATGCCACTAAGATGAATGAAGATGTGACGGAGAGGTGGGCAAGAGGGAGGAGCAAAGTGGGTTTGTTTTGTTTTCCTTTGGGGGGAAGCTGGACATGGAAGGACTGGGAAATGAGTGGGATTGGGGTGCATGATGTGAAATTCCCAAAGAAGCAAGAAGAAATTATGTTAAAAAATAAAAGTAAACAAAGAGACAAAGCTGGGTTGTTTGAGACAGGGTTGCACTATGTAGCCCTGGCTGGCCTGGAACTCACTATATAGATCAGATTAGCCTCAAACTCAAATTCACAGAGATCTTACTGCTTCTGCTTTTCCCAAGTGTTAGGATCAAAGGCCTGTGCCACATGCCCAGGCCTTAAAATGTTAAAAGAAGAAAGAATAAAGTAGTTCTATTTGCTACAACATGGAGGAACCTTGTAAGTAATGATGTTGAATAGAAGAATCAAGACACAAAGTCCACACACTGTATCAGTGAGTTTGTATGGGATGTCTGGGATTGGTTAATCCAGACAGGAAGGAGCGGAGGAACTACATGTGCCAGAGTCACGCAGACGGGTATGGAGGTTATTCTTGAGGTGATGAGAACAATCTATACTTGAGAATGGTGATGATGGATTGACCTTGTGACTACACAAGAGCCAAAGAATTATACACATCAAAAAGGCCAATGTTGTACTATGTGACTTTAGATCAGTTAAAAAAAGAAAAAGAAAAAGAAAAAAAGATGTTCACTTTGGTCCTGATTTATTTGTTTTATGGTTTGGTTTAGTTTGGTTTTTTGAGACAGGATTTCCTTGTGTAGCCCTGGCTGTCCTGGAACTAACTAGGTAGACCAGGCTGGCCTCGAATTCCACCTGCCTCTGCCTCCCAAGTGAGTGCTGGGATTAACAGCGCATGCCACCACTGCTCAGCTTACGTAAGTATTTTAATTGCAGCAACAAGGGTATTTATTTTTCTTTCTGTCTCAGTACACAGTAACAAAATTACAGTAACTGGAATCTAGTATGGTGCCCTCCATGAGTCTACTCTAAGGTGCCAGAACAGTACCCATTACAGCTTTGGCACCAGCAGTGAAACAGCACCTTAATGTTATTTATTATAAAAAAAATTTTTTTGAACTTGTGACTTTCTGAAAGTGAATCACAGACTTTTCTGATACATCTCTGGGAACCCCTAGACTAAACTCTAAACTCTTGAAACAAGGAATATGTCCTATTTATACATAAAGCAACAGTGTGTCGGGAAAGGGCACAGGCTGTTTGTCAGACAGAATTAGCTTCAAATTCCAGAGCTGCTGTTCAGATGAAGAACTTAACTTCACTGTCTGTTTCCTGTGCTATAAAATGAGATGCTATCTGGCTAAGCGGGGTTACTACATGGATTAATAAACAAGAGGGTTAGCTTAAGTCAATTAAAACTATCTGAAATTCACTGTGTTCAGTAAATGCCAACTAACTCACCTCCCCACTGTGCTGCCAACCAAGTAGTTCAGTGTCTTACACACAGAAAATGCTCAACTGCTTAGTAAGTATTGGTGGAACTTAGTTTCTTCCTATGGAGCTACAGAGTCAAAGTTCTAAGATGACATTTAAATGCAAGACTTGTACACCGTTTATTGGGCTTTCAGCTAGCTCGTGATTTAGGCACAGTTTTGAACGTCAAGGTACTTTCAGATAAATATACTCGGTACACTCGGTACGGTAGTTCTTTGGTGGTGGATTTTGTCATTATTGTTTTATATTTGTTTATTTCCCAGTACTGGGGATCACACTGAGGGCCCCATGAATGCTAGGCAAGCGTTCTGCTACGAGCGACATCCCCAAATCTCACAAGGTAGTTTTTATACACACACACACACACACACACACGCAAACACACATTTAAAGGAAGTGTGCATGTGTTTCCCAACAATGATACTATTATAATTTAAAGGGGACAGGTCTACCTTTTAGACTGTTATTTTTTGGCCCCTAACAACCAAATGCCAGCTGTATATATCCAACCAAGTCATTTAATTTAAAATGCCCTTAATACTCTCCCAATACTCTCTGGAGGTATGAGAACCACTGAAAACTTAACTGCTACTTCCTTATCTCTACTGACAGCCTATAAGAATTGCAGACTACGCCAGGCATGGTGGCACATGCTTTTAATCCAAGTCCAGGCACTTGGGAAGCAGAGGTAGAAGTAGACGATCTCTGAGTTCAAGGCCAGCATGGTCTATAAAATGAGTTCCAGAACAGCCAGGGATACAAAGAGAAAAACTGTCTCTGAAACCAAACCAAACAAACAAACAAATAGAATTGCTGCCTGAATCAAGGCAGAAAAGGAGGGCAGTAATTGGTACCTTGACGCTAAAGAATGCAGTAAGATCATGCAGTCTGGAGGAGAAAGGCTCTTTCCATCTTTTTCACAGCAGTAGGGAATCCCTAGGTGTTATTTTCAAAATGGTATGTGTTAGGTCTCAAACCCAGGACAAACAGCTGAGGTGTCTATTAACATTATTAAAGGAGACACAGTCCCCCAGCCTCGCTTAGCATTGCCAGGACCTATTATGAACATATCCTGGCTGGCATTATCCCACACACACCAAACTCTCCAGTCATGGCTGGGCTGGGCTTCCCCCAGCTGCTCTTCCCTATATAACCCATCCATTTTGGCTTATGCTGCTCTCCTTGCCTCTGTTTTTTTGCTCTCCCTCCTCTTCTCCTCTCCCCCATCTCCTGCCATGGCCTGGTTCAGTCTGTCAGTCACATCCAGTCTGGACCTTCCAGATGCCTCTAACTATGCTCTCCCTTGTGTGCCTAGGAGCAGCCATGTCCTCCTTTCTTCTCTTCTTTCCATTTATCATGCAGTAGACACAGACACTGAAGTGCAGGAAACGGCTAGTATACGGACTCAGAGCACTACGTCAGAAGTGAATCTACTTTCATTAAGTCTCACCAAGAAAGAATAAGATAGAGATCAGCAGAGAAGAAATTTCAAAGATGATTTCCTTGAGCAAAGTCTCCCAGTGAAGTTTCTATACATGTATACATGGATAATGGGCATAGATGTAAGGGGAAATCACTAAGTATTATGTGGTAAGTTTTACCCACTTAAGAACAGGTAACATGCCGGGCGTTGGTGGCGCACACCTTTAATCCCAGCACTTGGGAGGCAGAGCCAGGCGGATCTCTGTGAGTTCGAGGCCAGCCTGGGCTACCAAGTGAGCTCCAGGAAAGGCGCAAAATTACACAGAGAAACCCTGTCTCGAAAAACCAAAAAAAAAAAAAAAAGAACAGGTAACATGCCAAATACCTGCTTGATTCTTGCAGCAGGCACATTAGGTACTGCTATTCTCCAATTAAGCAGAGGAAAAGACCAAGGCTTTAAGAGATAGTAACTCCTACACTAGAGCTTAAGTTCAGAGAATTCCAGGCTCCTACTAAGAGCTGTACTATTCCAGAGCACACAGAAGACAGGAAAAAAATTAAAGTTAAGAAAAAAAAAGTTTGTCTGAAAAGTGTGGAAAATTTTAATATTCTAGTGAAGAGAAACTATGAAAAGATTATCAGCAAAATTCCATGACCCAAGGAAAACTAGATGTGCATCCCAATACCCTCAAGCAACTGTTGTTAAATTTAAAAGAAAAAATTCAGTTTTGTTTTTTTGAGACACGGTTTCTCTGTATAGCCCTGGCTGTCCTGGAACTAGCTCTGTAGACCAGGCTGGCCTCGAACCCAGAGATCTGACTGCCTCTATCTCCCAAGTGCTGGGAATAAAGAAAGGCATGAGCCACCACTGCCTGACAAATATTTTTAACTATACATTTTTACACACTGCCTTTGATATAACATTCAATTTTAAACACCATTATCCAATTTAGTTTGTTGCTCTAAGAAGGGATATTTCTATTCTGACAACTATGTGGAACTTCTGTACAAAAGGTATCAAACAGTACCAATTTACAGGTTATATATTGAGTAATATATATTACTCTTAAAATGAGTAAATCAGTTAGGTAAGAACTTAACTTAATTATGAGACTGACATCACCATTAAAGAGACAAAACAACATCAGGAGCCTTTAAAAACTTCAAGTGGGGGGAGGAGAGATGGCTCAGAGGTAAGAGCACTGGCTGTTCTTCCAGAGGTCCTGAGTTCAATTCCCAGCAACCACATGGTGGCTCACAACCATCTGTAATGAGATCCGGTGCCCTCTTCTGGCCTGCAGGCATACATGCAGGCAGAACACTGTATACATAATAAATAAATCTTAAAAAAAAAAAAAAAAACTTTAAGTGGGGCTGGAGATACAACTCGTGTGGTAGAGCACCTGTTGTAGGTTCAATCCCCAGCACTGCATAAACCAGACCTGGTGGCAATCTCAGCACTATCACCAGGTCAATCTCATCGCAGCTACTTAGTGAGTTGGAGGCTCGGCAGGGCTACATAAGATCCTGTCTCAGAAAATACGAAAATAATAACAACAACAATAATAAGTAAATAGGAGCTTGAGAGATGACTCAGTAGTTAAGAGCACTGGCTGTTCTTCCAGAGGACGTAGGTTCAATTTCCAGCACCACATGGTGGCTCACAAGCCCCTGTAACTCCAGTTCCAAGGGATCTGATGCCTCTTTGGGCATCAGTGGGCACCTGAACTTATATGCAAATACCCAGGCACACAAGCATGTAAGCACTCTCTCTTTCTTGCACACACACACAACTTTAAAAAATAAAAATAAGTGTAAAGAAAAGTGTTTATAAGAGTAAATGTGGTGGTGCCCAAACTTGTAATCCCAGCACTAGGGGAGGGGGTGGAGAAAAGAGGATCAGGAATTCACAGTCTTCCTCAGCTACATAGAGACCCTTGCCAGGCCGAGTGAGCTACATGGGACCCTATCTCAAAGCAAAAATTACTAAAAATTACTGAAATGCACACTTCAATCAGGCAAATGACATAGTAAAAACTCAATAAAGTTGTTCTTTTAAGAGGCATTTGCTAGTCAAAACGAGAAGGAAAAATTACTGATCATTTCTCTGACTAAACCGTAAGAAGGAAGTAACCAAAAGGAAATGTACAGAATTTCATTCAATAGGCAGGAAACTAACAATGAAAACTTTCATAAGTCAAACATATTAAACATGCCCATTTCAACCCTTGAAAGGGCAAACTGTGTCTCTAGATAATTCTCAACAGATCTTGTTCAAACTACAATGAGAGCTCACCATTTTAAGAGCAGAAAAACAATAAATCGGAACTCTTAACT
>CABHPQ010173605.1:0-31233 GCA_902168405.1 Peromyscus aztecus | reverse complement strand
ATATAGACCAATGGAATAGAAGAGAAGACCCAGAAATAAGCCAATGCAATTATTGACAAAAGTTTTCAACATACACATTTTTTAAAGCTTGTGCAATAAATGGTACTGGGGAAAGTGGATATACACACATACAAGAATGAAATTAAAACCACATCTCTGCCCCAAAATTGATAAAAGAACTTACTGTAAAACCTGAAACTCTGAACCTTTTAGAGGAAAACACAAGCAAATCACTTCCAGATAGCCAGCTGAAGACTTTCTAAAAGGATTCTACTGGTACAGGAAGTAATCCCACAAATAGACAAATGGTGTTACATGAAACTAAAAATCTTCTAAACAGCCAAGGAAACAATCATCAGGGTGAAGACACAGCTTACGGAAAAGGAAAAATCTTTGCCAACTAAATATCAGACTAAGGATTAATATCTAGAATCCATAAAAACTAAAGAAATAAAACACCACAAAAAGTCATCCAATCAATAAAATGGGCAAATGAATTAAACCAAGAGTTCTCAAAGGAAGAAATAAAGTGACTAATAAATATTTGAAAAAGTATCCAACATTCTGGGGAAATATAAATCAAAACTACATCGAGTGGCCAGAGAGATGGCTCAGAGATTAAGAGTATGCTCTGCTCTTCCAGGGATGGCATTAGGATCCCATCACCCACATTGGACAACTCACAACTGTAACTACAACTCCAGAGGATATGAAGTATTCTTCTGGACTACACACACACACACACACACACACACACACACACACACTCACATGAACACATGCACGTACACATATACACAGAAATAAAAATTTTAAAAACTACAGTGAGACTCTATCTCAATTCAGTCATAATAGCTATTGTCAAGAGAACAAACTGTGGTGATACTTTAGTTGTGCTGAAAGTTGATATTTTATTTGTATGATAATAAATAAAGTTGCCTGGAGATCAGAGGTCAAAGCAGTGTTAGTCCACGCCCTTAATCCGATCACATGGCAGGCAAAGTCTCTGTGCACTCAAGGACACAGCCAAGCATGGTGACACAAGCCTTTAATCCCAGTACCAATCATAGAGACCTAGAAGTCTGTATAGACAGGCAGTGACGAGGAAGTCATGTGGCTGGGCTTAGAGCCAATAAAAAGACAAAACAAAAAGGCAATAAAAACACAGGTCAGACAAAAAGAAACTCTCTCTGTGGAAGCTACTGCTGGTGGTAAGCTAAAGCTAGTTGTGGCTATTCGCTCTGATCTCTTCGTCTATTACCTCTGTATTTGGCCCTGTGTTTCTTGCTTAATAAGACTGTTTAGGAATTTGTCTACAACAAACAACAAATGTAGACAAGGATATGGAGAACAGGAGCAGTGCTGGTGGGGATGAAAACTGCTGTATCCCCGTGGAAGTCAGTAACCTAATAATAAATCTCCTAGATGGTCCAAACATAACATAGCACATTTCAGAGATACTTGCATAGCCTATGTTCATTGCTACAGTATTCACAAAAGCCAAGATATCGAACCAGCCTAGAGGTCCATAAACAGACAAGCAGATTTTTTAAAATAGTGGTGCATATGCATAATTGAATTTTATTTAAAAGAAGAATAAAATTATAAGAAAGTAGAGATCATTATGTTAAGTGAAATAACCCAGAAAAGGAAAGAAAATACCATTTATTTTCTAATAGGCCAAAAGTAGATTTGGTGTGTGCATGTGTGTGTGTTTGTGTGTGTGTTTGTGTGTGTGTGTGTTTGTGTGTGTGTGTGTGTGTGTGTGACAAATTAAAGTGAGGCCTATAGGAAAGGAGGAAGAGTTTTGAAGGGAGAGAGAAGGGGAACTAGGGAAAATAATGGATAGGCCTAATGTGAAGCAGAAGAAGGACTGTTTGGGGAGAGAAGAGAACCAGCAAGAGCTGGGGGTCGAGGAGGCAATGAGGGGTGCAAATAAAAATGAAGATTAATGATAGATATGTATAAAAATGAATCAGTTTGTTGCTTTGTATACTGAGAGATATACAGAGTTGGTACCTTCGCAGCTTCACTATTTCCTGCAATAGAACCTCACTTCTCCTGAGAACAGGATTTCAAACCTTAAGAGTAGAGTTTCTGTCTTCATATTTCCTGCTTAGTTTCCAGGTATTTTTGAAGGAATGGATATATGAATGGATAAGTGGATGAATGGATAAAAAAGAATGAAAATTCTGTTCATTATGATTTTCCCCTTCTAAAAACATCTAGTGAACTCCTTTTTTTTTTTATTGAAAATGGATTCTTCTCTCACACAATGCATCCCAAGCAGTTTCCTCTCCCTCTCTCTCCTCCCTGCCCAACAAGAGACAACAACCAAACATGACAAAACAGGATACAATAAAACAAGGCAAAATCCCTCAGACTGAAGCTGGTAGACAAGTCAACCCAACAGGAAGAAAAGAGTCCCAAGAGCAGGCAAAAGAGTCAAGGACACACTCACTCCCACAGTTAGGAGTCCCACAAAAACACCAAACTAACAGCCACAACATATATGCAGAGCACCTGGTACAGACCCACACAGGCCCTCTGCTGTCCACTCAAGTCTCTGTGAGCCCATATGCTCCCTATTTAGTTGATTCAGTGGTCCATGTTCTCCTGGTGTCCACCCATCCTCTCTGACTCCTACAATCTTCCTTCTCCTCTTCCACTGGGGTTCCCTGAGCTCTGAGGGGAGGGACCTCATGAAGACCTCCAATTTAGACTCTCTCTCTCTACATAATGTCTGACTGTGGGTCTCTGCATCTGCTCTCATCTGCTGCCAGAGGAAGCCTCTCTGATGAGGACTGGACAAGGCACCAAGATTAGTATTAGTAGAATATCATGAGGAATCATTTTATTTATTTTTTTCTATCCTAGGTCTCTGGGCTAACCAGCCTCCAGTTCCTTGTCATCTGGGACATCCAGGCAGTGTCAGGTATGGGTTCCCTCTCATGGAGTGAATCTCAACTTGGACCAGTCATTGGTTGGCCCCCCACAAGTTCTGCACCTCCATTGCCCTAGCATGTCTTGCAGGCAGGACAGATTATAGGTCGAAGGTCTTGTGTCTGGGTTGAGTCCTCTCTAGGGTCACTCTCTTAGAATCCTGGGAGTTTCTACTACACTAGGTTTCCACATTACCCCCCCCCCCAGATGCCCTCCAATTCCAGTTGTCTTTCCCCATACTCTTTCACTCCACTCCCCCATCATTCCCCATCCCATCTTCTCACCCCTCCAGCTTCAAATCAAGAGATGGTGATACTTCTGGTTGTTCTTTTATTGTACACGATTGTTTTAGCTATCCTGGATTTGTTTTTCTATATGAAGTTGAGTATTGTTCTTTCAAGGTCTGTAAAGAATTGTGTTGGGATTTTAATGGGGATTGGATTAAATCTGTAGATTGCTTTTGGTAAGATGGCCATTTTTAATATGTTAATCCTACCAGTCCAGAGCATGGGAGATCTTTCCAACTTCTGATATGCTCTCCAATTTCTTTCTTCAAAGACTTGAAGTTCTTGTCATACATATAAGTCTTTCGCTTGCTTGGTTAGAGTTACTCCAAGATACTTTATATTGTTTGTTGCTATTGTGAAGGGTATTGTTTCCTCGACTTCTTTTTCAACCTGTTTATCCATTGTATATAGGAAAGTTAACTGTTTTTTGTTTGTTTGTTTGTTTGTTTGTTTGTTTTAGTTAATCTTGTATCCAGCCACTTTACTAAAGGTGTTTATCAGTTGTAAAGATTACTTGGTAAAATTTTGGGGTCACTTATGTATACTATCATATCATCTGCAAACAGCAATACTTTGACTTCTTCATTTCCAATTTGTATCCTTTTGATCTACTTTAGTTGTCTTATGGCTACAATTAGCTAAAACTTCAAGTACTATATTGAATAGATAAAGAGTGGACAGCCTTATCTTGTCCCTGATTTTAGTGGAATTGCTTTAAGTTTCTCTCAATTTAATTTGATGTTGGCTATTGGTTTGCTACATATTGTCTTTATTGTGTTTAGGTATATCCGTTGTATCCCAAATCTCTCCAGGACTTTTACCATGAAGGGGTGTTGGATTTTGTCAGAGGATGTTTCAGATCTAATGAGATGATCATGTGAGTTTTTTTCCTTCAGTTTGTTTATATGGTGGAATACATGAACAGAAATTGCATCTCTGGAATGAAGCCTACTGGATCATCCTGAATAATCCTTTTGATGTGTTCTCAAAGTTGGTATGCCAGTATTTTATTGGGCAATTTTGCATCAATGTTCATGAGGGAAATTGTTCTGTAATTCTCTTTCTTTATTGAGTCTTTGTGTGGTTTAGGTATCAGTGTGACTGTAGCATCATAACATGAATTTGGCTATGTTCCTTCTGCTCTATTTTGTGGAATAACTTAAGGAGTAGTGGTATTAGCTCCTCTTTGAAGACCTGGTAGGATTCTGTGTTAAAACCATCTGGCCATGGGCATTCTTTGGTTTGGAGACTTTTAATGCCTGCTTCTATTTCCTTAGTGGCTATAGGTCTATTTAAATTGTTTATCTGATCTTGCTTTAACTTTAGTAAGTTTTACCTATAGAGAAAATTATCCATTTCTTTTAGAGTTTCCAATTCTGTAGAGTATAGGTTTTTAAAGTATTACCTAATGATTCTTTGGAGTTCCCTGGTATCTATTGTTATGTCCTCCTTTTTGTTTCTGATTTTGTTAATTTAGGTATTTTCTCTCCATCTTTTAGATAGTTTGGATAAGAGTTGTCTATCTTGTTGATTTTCTCAAAGAATCATTTTTTCATTTCATTGACTCTTTGTGTTGTTCTCTTTATTTGTATTTTATTGGTATCTGCTCTCAGTTTGATTATTTTCTGTCCTCTACTCCTCCTGGGTGTGTAGTTGTTTTTTTTTTTTAACTCTTTTGGGAGCCACCACCCAGCTCCCAAATAAATACACTGAGACTTATGAGTGTGCAGCCTTATCTTGGTTTCTTCTAGCCAGTTTTTCTTAAATTACCCCATCTGTCTTTAACCATGTTTTGCCTCTGGGCTTTTTACCTTTCTATATTCTATATACCTCTCTTTCCTTCTTACTCTGTGGCTGGCTGGGTGGCTGAGTGGTTGGACCCTGGCGTTCTCTTATTCTCCTTTCCTTGCTCCTTGATCTTCTCTTCCCAGATTTCTCCTTCTATTTATTCTCTCTACCTGCCACCCCCACCTGTCCTTTCTCCTGTCTTTCTATTGGCCGTCCAGTTCTTTATTAGACCAATCAGGTGTTTTAGACAAGCAAAGTAACACAGCTTTAGAGAGTTACAAATGCAACATAAAAGCATGCAAAACGCCAGGCGGTGGTGGCGCACGCCTTTAATCCCAGCACTCGGGAGGCAGAGGCAGGTGGATCTCTGTGAGTTCGAGGCCAGCCTGGGCTACCAAGTGAGTTCCAGGAAAGGTGCAAAGCTACACAGAGAAACCCTGTCTCAAAAACCAAAAAAAAAAAAAAAGCATGCAAAACATCTCAGAGTTTTATTAAACCAATTCAAGTGACAAATCTTTACAGTGTACAAGAGGATTATTCCACAGCAGCTTCTACTTCCATTTTCAAGTATTACACAGTTTCATTTATTTCCTTCAACTGTTAGTTTGTTTCTTCTTGGCTTTCTTTAAGAGGTTTATTCATTTCCTCCAATTATTTGTGGGGGTTTTTGTTTGTTTGTTTGTTTGTTTGTTTGCTTTCTTTGAAGGGTTTATTCATTTCCTCTGTAAGGGCCTCTATCATCTTCATAAATTTGCTTTTAAGGTCCTTTTCTTGTGCTTCAGCTGTGTTGGAATATTCAAGGCTTGTTGTAGTAGGATAGCTGAGCTCTGGTGGTGACATATCACCTTGGCTGTTGTTGATTGTGTTCTTATACTGGCATCTAGGAATCTGGATTTGGGGTGATTATATGTCTAAGTGTGATTTCTGAATTTGTCTTTGTTGGATAGGTGTTTCGTTCCTTGGTTCCTCTCTGGTCTTCTGTCCAGTGTGGCCCGTGCTTGAACAGGGTGTCTCCACCTGAGTTTGGGCTAGACTTCTGGTGGGATGTGCCCTCTGGTCAAGCAGGGGGTCCCAGCTCAAGAATGGGGGGCGGAGGCTGGGACAGGATGACAAAGAGGGGAGGGAGATTAGAGTAGGGTGGATAGGTATCCACAGAGTCAGATGTGGGGGTCAACATGTAGGCAGCCTACCTGGGCTTCTAGTGGCTTGTGTGGCCTCTGGTTGAACAGAGGGGTCTCTGCTAGAGTCAGGAGCTGGACCACAGCCAGCTTGTGTTTTTCTTTATTGCTTCTGTTTCTATTTTCAGGTCTTATACAGTTTTATTCATTTCCTCTAATTGTGTTTTCTTGGCTTTCTTTAAGGGATTTATTCATTTCCTCTTTAAGGTCCTCCATCATCTTCATAAAGTTGGTTTTAAGGTTTTTTTTCTTGTGCTTCAGGTATGTTGGAATATTCGGGGCCTGCTGTAGTAGGATAGCTGGACTCTTGTAGAGACATAGTATCCTGACTGTTATTGATTGTGTTTTTGTACTGGCACATAGGCATCTGTGTTTGGGATGATTATAGGTCTAGGTGCTGATTTCTGGGTTTATCTTTCTTGAGTGGGTGCTTTGTTCTTTGGTTTCTGTTTCCTCTTTGGATTTCCAGAGACTGTAATGGCTGTGTGTTGCCTGTTTAGCTAGTCTGCTCGGGTGATGTGTTCACAGGGAATGCTTGCTAGTGTTGAAGGCTGGGATTCACCAATAACTGTATGGGGTGGAGAGGTCAGGATGGGATGGTCTGTGGGACACATAGGAGACATGGAGGAGGAGGAGGAGGAGGAGGAGGAGGAGGAGGAGGAGGAGGAGGAGGAGGAAGAGAGGCAGCAGTTGGTGCTCTGTTGTAGTGCCTGGAAAGAACCTGAGGGATTGGGTCTGCTGGGAGAACAGAGATAGAGTAGTAGGTCTGCAGCCGTCTACTCAATCTTCTCTCTAGTGAACTCTTTATCCTTAAAGAGAGGTAAACACTTAACCTATAGTTAAAATTCTCCACAATTTCATTCCCTATCTTATCTCAGCTATGAGCATGACCCACCTTTGCCATATTTACAGAAGGCTTGGTAGTTTTCATAAAGCTCCTTTAAGAATACTCTCTCCTTTGGCCTGCCCCAGGACCAATATGGCAAACATCATCATTCCTCCTTTAGAAGGCAAAACCAAAACTCTGAGGAGCACATCGCTTCAGATCTTTTCTTACCCCTCTGCTCCTTCCCATTACATCCCATCTTGCTGCAAGTCCCCATTACTCACAGAAGTGTAGCATCCATGGTTTCATTTGCAAGACTCACACCCTGCTTAAATGTGAGCTTCTAAAGATGGGGAAACTTTTCCTAGTGCTGCACCAAGCATGGAAGGGACACAGAATTAAAACATTTAGAATAAGCCGGGCGGTGGTGGCGCACACCTTTAATCCCAGCACTCGGGAGGCAGAGGCAGGCGGATCTCTGTGAGTTCGAGGCCAGCCTGGGCTACCAAGTGAGTTCCAGGAAAGGCGCAAAGCTACACAGAGAAACCCTGTCTCAAAAAAACAAACAAACAAAAAAAACCATTTAGAATAAAGGTACATGACACACAGCTGTCCTTAGGGGAGTCAAAACCCTGGACCTCTCTCTTAAAATTCATCACACTAGCCCTTCTGATGAGTTCCCTGTTACCTGAACTTGTGACCCTGCAGACAATGCCCTCCTGACATTGGCCTTGCCTTGCTGCCCCCCTCCTTCTCCCCCTTGCCTTCCTAATTCCGGCCACCCTGGCCTTCTTTGTTTTATTAGGTTCGTTCAGCTCATTCCTGTCTTGGAGCCTTGTACCTGGTGCTTCCTCTACCTGGGGTATTTGTTCTTTCACATGGTCAGCTCATTGTCACCATTTATGTCTCAGCACAAATGTTGTAAGCTAAGGGAAAACTTCCCTAACCACATAGAGTTATTCTCTCTTCATCTTCCTCATGTGCTTTCTTCCTGGCATGTAGCAGAATGTGAATTTGATTATTGGACTTTTGTGTGCATGTACCTGTCTTTCCACTGCAATTCCCTTAGTGGAATCATAGGCATTGTATGCATGCCTCCCCTACTGCATTTCCCTTAGTGCAATCATAGGCATTACATGTATCTCTCCCCCACTGCAATTTCCCTTAGTGCAATCATAGGAATTGCATGCATGTCTCCCCCATTGCAATTTCCCTTAGTGCAATCATAGGCATTGCATGTATGTCTCCCCCACTGCATTTCCCTTAGTGGAATCGTAGACATTGCATGTATGTCTCCCCCACTGCATTTCCCTTAGTGCAGTCATAGGAATTGCATGCATGTCTCCCATATTACAATCTTTTAGTGGAATTATAGGCATTGCATGTATGTCTCCCCCACTGCATTTCTCTTAGTGGAATCATAAGTATTGTATGTATAGATCAAAGCATTTCAAATGAATGGATTAATGAATGGATGAAGAGTTAATAAGCTTCAGTTTCCTCACCTATAAAATCAAGGGATTGGAGGACATGGTGTCTAAGTCCCTTCCTAACCTAGGTCTCTCAATGAAACAAAGCCCTTGACGTTTTGTAGAATTGGCTGAGGTCCTTCGCAGGGTTTCCTTCATTAGGTCATATTTTCTTCTATTCTTGGCTTTAGTTCTCACACCAAGGAGATCTCCAGGAGCAGAGAAATAATATTGAGACGAGGGGAAGGTCAAGCAATATCTTTCAAGTAAAGAACAACTTGTATATATTGCAGGGCAGCAGCCTCTGCCTCCAGCACCTCCCTCAGACCACAGTTCCCCAAGTCATTGCGCTTTCACCTGTGGGTTCAAACAAGTCTCCCAGTTTCCCTTCACCTAAATAAGAGAGTCCTAAATGTTCGAGTTTCTGAGTTTTCCCAAGTTGTATAATGTATTGGCTTAAAAAAAAAAAAACTACTTTTTTTAAATGAGCAACATTGACACACACAAGTGAATCTGTTCATTGTTGTGACAATAACATTTGAAGTAGTGTGTTTTGTTATCATTCCCTTGCTGTTGAGCATCAAATTACTGATGAATTAAAATTATTCATGGAAAGGTTATCACGTGACTACTTTGAAATGAGCAGATATATAGGGTATTGTAATGAAGATCAAAGCTGGTCATTCCCAGTGTCTTCAACCAGCCTGAGAATGTACCTGTAACTCATGGCTATTCCAAATCACTGGTGATAGGTGACCTTTACCTGGGCTTGTTTTGAAAAATGCGGTGTAGTGCTAGATACTTCCTTTGTCAAGAACCTCAGAAAACACATTTTCAATTTGCTCAGAAGGTACTGGATATTTACCTATCATTTAGTAGCTTTAGACTTTCAATATTTTTTGACATCAATTGTATCTTACATACATGAAAACAAATTGAACACCTTCCCTCACCAGAAAAGTAGCCTGACTGGGTTAGATGTCTTTATTGTTCCCAATTTGGAAAGGTCAGGAAATTGAGAAAACATCTTTAATAGTTTAGTCTCTTTCAGTTCTGCATGTGCTTGCAAAAGACTGCAGCATCTCATTCTTCACTTTGGGTTAGTTTTATCAATTTCTAGTCTGTGTTTTTTTTGTTTTTTTGTTTTTTTCTAAAAAGATGCCAATTAGAACCAGCTTTCGCCTTTACATAGCTATGTGGATATCTCAGGTTATTATAGTTAATTACTACTTCAAAAACAAAAACTAACAAAAAATTAGGAACTGAGCTTGGATCCAAATGTAAGTTTATTGTGGCTACTTCAAGCACAAGGTTCAGCTATTCCTTGCATCAGAGCAACAGAGGCCGGGAGGATGGCGCGCTAAGGAGAATGGCCAAGGATACAAGGTTCCAGACCCCTTCGCTTCTCTTGGACACACTGCTTATCATTGCCTTAGATCTCAGTCATCTGATTACAAAGATAAGATAAATGGATCCCTGAGCCCGGAGAACAGCATCAATTAAATTAATAACCAAGAATTTCAAAGGCAAAAATTCTGAAGTCAAAAGATTCAGGGTAATGGAATATTTACAGAAAAACTGTGAAAATCTGTTTTGCAAAGATGAACTTTATAACAGAAAGCCACCTCAATTTTGCAGACTGACCTGATGACCATCGCTGTTATTCCAAATTGCATTGTTGTTAAATCTCTCTCTCTCTTCTTTTAAAGGGCTGGACAGAAATACAAAAAATAGCTGTCAACTCATTTTCAAAGCTAAAATGTAAATATCGTAATTAGTTTGGCTCTGGGCCATTCTATTTTGCATGAAAGCTTCTCTACTGATAGAGGAATAATTTATGAAAACAAGGAATATTTTTGCAGCCTGCCTCTTAGACATTATCGATCATTTAATTTATAGCCTGAACAGTTTCAGCTCACTATTCAGAATATTTTCAGATCTGTTTTAACGTTTCATTGTTATATCTTGGCTCATATTATCTAAATATACAATAAAAGGCTTAGCTGATTCTCATCATTTTAGGGTGAGAGTAATATACTTCTCAATTGCATCTTTATCTCAGAGACGACTCCATTTCCTACTTGTCTTTATTTCACTTATTTAAAACTTCACCTAGGGGCTGGAACTATAACTCAGTCAGGAAGGTGCTTGCGCTGTGTGTGGTTACTTTTACACATCAACTTGCCACAACCTAGAATCGCCCAGGTAGACAGTCTCAGTTGAGGGATCATCTAGAACAAGTTGGCCTGTGAGAAAGTCTGAGGGCTTGTCTTGCTTGTCACTTGAGGCAGACAGGCCAACCAGGGGCCAGGGGCGTAGGCAGTACCACTTCACCGGCTGGGCCCTCCACCACAACTGTAGGGCTGAGCAGGAGCAGCAGCAAGCAAGGATGAGTGCACTCCCGTTGCTCTTAGCTGTGGGTGTGATGGACTGGCTGCTGAAGTGCCTGCTTTCACCCTCCTCCCCCACGTGAGAAACTGCAACCTGGAGGTGTCAGCAAAATAACCTTCTTGTAAGCGGTTTTTGCCAGGAGAGTTGTCACAGCCATAGGAAAGAAACTAAAGTATTGCAAGCAAGAGTACCCAAGTTCAAATCCCAGAGGCCATGGAAAAGCCAGGTGGCACCTGTGCTATAATGTCAGCACTCCAGGTCCCTTGGGTTGGCTGGAGTGCCGGCTGAGCCTATTGGTGAGCTCCAGGTTCAGTGAGAGATTCAGTCTCAAGAGAACGGTAACCCTTTGCCCTCTTCCCCCACTTCTGTGTTTACAACCCCCTCCCTAAGGAGCCCCCCTTTCCATATCCCTTATCAGAACACTTGTATCCTGCTATTTCCCTCTTTATTGTCCCCCAAGTGATCTGACAGGGGAAATGGGAATGGGGGGCTCTTTAGGGAAGGGGGAGGGAGGCGAGAACAGAAGAAGGAGGGAGATGGGTAAAATAACAATAAGGATGTCTGAAAAATCCACAAAGAAGCATGCTGTGATCTACTTACCAAAAAAAAAACTGGTACATGGGACTCCATATATCAATATAGATATATAGTTTTAATAAACTTTTATCATTTGGGCTCTCTCCAAGAGCCAGAGGCCACCTAACAAAGACCCCAATACCAGATATAAGATTCCCTCTTTTGAGGTGTTGGCCAGGGCTATCCAAGAGACTCCCAAGACATACAGGCTATTGCTATTGCCCTTGGCTACTCCACAGAGGTGTAAGGTAAGCCCCTGTTGATAAAGCCACCACAAACCTCAAAAAACCGGGCCTAGAGGCTCCTGGGCTGTAACTGGCCTGAATGCCACCTCCCTGAGGACTAGTTTTCAGGGAACCAGAAGGTGGCATGCAAACTTCCAAAGGAGGGAGGCAACCAACAATCCTACCAAGATTTGACACCTATGAACCATATCAATGACCAGCATAGCACAATTACCCTAAAGGTCCAATATATGTTAGTGGTAACCAAGAGATCTCTAATTGGATTTAAGACCCACTAAACAAGAGGGAGACTATGCCTGGTATTGGAAACCAAGGTAACAATTCACAGCTACTGAAGTCATAGATTTTGGAAGAGAATGTACAACCACTAATTTACTAAAGCAGTATAATCCCTAACAACGATCTATAAACATCTGTCTTTATACCCACAGATAACCATAGTCTTCGTCCCTCATTAAGGAAACTTCTCTTTGCCACAGATGAAGATCATTACAGGAAACTACAACCAATCAAAATGCAGAGTTATGGAGCCTAGTCCCAATGGAAACATCTACGAGACACTTCCACACCTAAGGCTCAGGGAATAGTTCAGAAGAGGAATAGAAAGATTGTAAGAGTGAGAGGATCAGGGAGTTTGGTGTGAGATTGTGTTTCCTACACAATACACATTCCTACCATCAGAAGCTACACCCATAAAATTTTACCAACGTGTCCAAACTTGAGCTGAACAAGGATGACACCAATGTGCATGCCAAACTGGATGTAAAAAACCCATGAAGCCTCCATCCCACACAAAGAACTACAGGAAACTGAGGAAGTGGGAAAGGTGGTCTACTCCAAGGAAAAGAGCATCAATTAATTATTCAGTGCCAAATGGTCAGTCCTGAAAACATACATATGTACAGATAGCATTATACAGACTAAACAGGTTATATTTAAGAATATGTATATGTTTATACATATATACATATGCATGTAAAAACAATAAAGAAATAGGGAGCATGAATTTGGAGGAGAGTGGGAGGGCTTGGCGGGAGGAAAGGGAAGGATGAAATGTAAATTATGGTCTCAAAGTGAAAAAAGCAGTGAGCAGGGTGTGGTACCACACAGCCTTAATCACAGCACACAGAATGAGGATCTCTGTGAGTCCATCAAGTCTGATAAATTTAAGAACTTCCAGGCCAGCCAGGACTACATGGTGAGACACTGTCTCAAAACAACCAACATGGTGACAGCACCCAAGAAAAGATATCTGAGATAGTCCTCTGGCCTACACACACACACACACACACACACACACACACACACACACACACACATGCATACACATGTACATACATATACATAAATAAAACTATACCTGTACTTCCAATAGGGCTACACAGAATTAGACCTGTATCTTCTTTCTCCGTTACTGCTAACTCAACTCAAGGAAAACCTCTCCCCACTAACACAGAAAAGGATGTCAGTTCTTTAACGTAGTTAAAATATCAAGAAGATACTAAACCAACAGGGACAACTAGTATTTGATGATGAAAGATGGATAATACTTAAAAAGATAGAACAGAAAATATAAGTTTGCAATTATAAAGGGAAAAAATCCAAAAATAATTTAAAAAACCAACATCCCAGTATCTGTTTTCTCTTTCCATGCCTTAAGCCCACAGAGGACAATCTTTTTCCTCCACTTCTGCCTGCCAAGACTGTTGGCTAGTTCAACACTGAGAAAAGCGTTCTCAAAGCCAATGTACTAGATAGTCAACTAAACCACAGTGGGTGGTCATCACTTCCTGGAGCAGCTTCTAGGTTTGGGCTCTCGCATCCTCTCAGGCTCACAAATCCTGGGTGTGCTCCAGCTGGGCCAATACAAAGCCTTTTTTCAGAATGACAATCAGTCCCTACATGAACTGTATATGTCTTCAAAGGTTGGATATCACACAACTCTGAAGGCATCATTTGTGCAGAAACCAGTGGTAAATGGAAGTGCCGAGCAGTACGTAGCGCCCCACCTACACACCTGTAAATGTCAGCCCTGTGCTGGGGCTGCATCTGTTCCTTGGCACCAAAAATATGCTGATTAGAATTTCCCAGCTGTCCTCACTGCACTTCCATATTCCTTCCTGGCATGTAATGACTTCTGCTCCCTTCAGAGAAGGAAATGCTGGGCTTATTGACAAGAACTATCCATTTTCACTCAATATTCAAAAGCAAATTATGCCTACCAATTAAATACCATAAGTACATTGACAAAGACAGTATGAGTTTTAATGTTGAGAAAATTTTTCTATATATGCAACTTTGAGCAAGTTTCTCAACCTCTCACAGAACATTAGTTCCTTCTTCTGTGTGATAAAAGGCAGGTAAATTACTCCCAGGTCTTCATGGAAGGACCAAAATGAAGGAGCCTAGCATTGTACTCAGTACAACCAGTGTTCAGTATTAGAACTGGTTTCAGCAGCAGCAGCAGCAGCAGCAGCAGCAGCAGCAGCAGCAGCAGCAGCAGCAACAGATCTTACCACATCATTACATTGTGTCTCACATGCTGTCCTGACTTCTTCATATCACACTATGCTACAACCGACCACTGAGCTGTTCCAAGACTTGTCCCTGGCCTTGTTATCACAGTGCCTAGTAGGAAGCCACTGTTTCTATGACATGTTAGCTTAATGCCCATTCTCTTCTTGGCCATGCAGGGTCTATAGCATTTTGTTGTAAAACATGCAAGAAAACTGTTAGTCTGAAGTAAGACATCAGCGCTCAAGTTGTTTTTGCAAGTTGGAAACCCAGCAGAAGGTGAAATCTTTCCTGTCCATCCTACACATCCCAGGAGTTCACAGTTAGTAAATAAAGGGCCTCAGTGTTGGCTTTTCCCTTGATCCACATCAATGGGCTTTTTCTCTAGATGAGCATTAATGTCCCTGGATAGAATCACATTCTCAACCTTGCTTTGGAGGCATGCAACATCTCTGCCTCACCTGCAGATAGCCACAAATGATGAAGAAGGTGAGGGATCAGGCGATTCATGCACATGTGTTTTTCCTATAAAGTGGCATATGTTTTTCAGGTTGATGTTGGCCAGGTTAAATCGATCAGATCTTTGCTTACTGGGAGTAAAAGCAATATCTGGAATATCTCAAGTGGAGTGGCAATCAGACAGGTGTCGGCCTGTGCTGGGAGAATACTAACCAGGAGGATATTTCTAGGTGGATGACAGGGTGTGTGGATGTATTTTTTTCTGCTAGAATGAGATTGTGGCAAAGAAGATGGCTGGACACGCATGCTCATTTTGTATCCAGAAATGAGATACTAGTGTTATTCAAATAAGGGTGGAAAATCTATCACTCCTGAGACAAGTCCTGGAATGATTGCAGCCTCTATGCTAAAATGAAGTGTCAGGCACCATCATCCTGCCTTCTTGCCCTGATTCCTGATGATCAGAAAGAAACTGGGACTCTCAAGCTGCACCCCATGCAGATGAGGTCAAATTGGATGCTTGAAAGCAGTTTTTTCCCAGCTAAGCATAGTTGGCTTTTCCTGTGGGAAGCTCCAGTAAACAAACTGAACCATTCACCCCTAACACTTTGCATATCCTCATTTGCTCACTTGCCTCTGCTCCTGCCCTCTCCAGGGTCCTTCTGGACCACTCTAGGCATATGCTCTACACCTTCTGTGCTCTCTGGGTATTTTATCCCTTCCCTAGGCTGAGTGATCATGTAGTCAGACCCTCTGTTACTCATCCTTCATCACATAGTCTGCATCTCTTTAGTGAGTAAAATGTTTCTACTTAATTTTCTTTTAGAAAATGATCAGAACTCAGCTCAACATACACAGGACTTGGGACTGGCTACATTGTACAGCTCGAGAGAGCTGTATTTTTAGAAAATACTTACTAACTTCCTTTTAAAGGTTGCTTATTTTTATTCTGTGTGTATGAGTGTTTTTCCTGCACGTATGGATGTGTATCACACGTGTGCCTGGTGCCCAGGGAGGCCGGAAGGATCTCCTAAAACTGGAGTTATAGACAGTTATGAGCTGCCATGATGGAGCTGGGAACTGAATTCAGATCATCTACAAGAACAGCAAGTACTCTTAACCACTAAGCCACCTCTCCAGGAACTGTATTTTTATTGCCAGCGGTGTAAATGATGCCTTGAATTTATGCAATGCAATTACCCTCAGAGCACACTGGCTTTGAAATTCTACAGTTCAGAGTAATGTTCCTGCTAGCCAGGCATACATATACCTTCTGACTATTCATTTGCAGCTATAATCACTGATGCTGTTTTGTATATTTTTCATGCTGGCTTCATATCTGTCAGTATTATGATTTTTTGAAATGAATAACAGAATGGGAGAAAAGACAGAGAACCAAACACAAAGGGCATATTTTTGGAAGACAGGCCACGGATGTGTCAGAAAACATCAGGGCCCCTTTTCTGCCAAGCTGGGTCTTTGGGCCATACTGAGGAGACCTGCTTTCGCTCTGAATGAAGGATCTTTATGGGCCACAGCTGTACCTCATCCATAATGTATGAGCCTAAAGAGGAGGCAGGAACCTAAACCCAGAAGGTGCTCCAAGAAATAATGAAAATTCATATGATCATATCATATTGCTCTGATATGATCTCTTCCTTCCAACTTAATCAGTTTATCGTAGAAGGACGCTCCTGAAATTACCTCTTTAGAACCAGGGGCATGGGGAAAGCATGGGGGCAAAAGAACAGGATAAAGTTCAGGCCAACCAAGAGAAATGGAGTATTCATTGTGAATTAGGAATTTAAGAAGTGTATGCTTTTCAAATCAGATGGAAGAGTGTTAAACATGAACACCCCAAGACCCAGAGAAGAAAAGGGCTTACCCAGATCACACCACACAGTCAGGAAGATGATGGCCCTGGCCTCTTGTTTCTCAAGCCTGAGCTTTTCCCTCACTTCCTACCATCATTCAATTACCTTGAAAGGCTCAATATGCCTATCCACACTGCACTTTTCCCAGGGTGAAGGAAACCAGGAAAGCTATACCTTTGCCTTTTGAACTACTGATGAAGAGAAAGAGCTACATTTATGCCCATTACTAATTCATTTGTGTGTATGCAATAGTTTGGGTATGAAATATTCCTCCCAAAGCTCAAGTATTAAAGATTTGGTTCCCAGTTCATACAGTTTCTGGAAGAAGATGGAAACTTTAAACAATGGGGCTTAGTGGAAGAAGTCAGGGTACTGGGGATATGCCCTTCAAGGAAACATGGAGACACCCCCCTCCCCCACCACACCCTTCCTGTCTATTTGCTTGTGGTCCGCCATGAGCTGAGCAGTGATGCATCTGCTGCCAGAGGCTCAGAGCAGCAGAGCCAAGTGACCACAAACTGGAACTTCTAATGCCACAAGACAAAGTAAGCCTTTGGTTCTTTTAAGTTGATCATTTCAGGTATCCTATTATATTGGAAAGCTGTCTAATACACCATTTTATATTATCAGTTCCCAATATTTCAGAAACTAGCCATCAAAATCGGATTTTTCAGAGCAAGAGTTATATGGTGTATTTCCATACATGGACAGATAGTAACTATTTTGAGTTTTGTAGGTCAGATGTCAAAATCAAGAACATTATTCAGACAGCTTATCTTATGACTCATAGTACAACCCTTTAAAGATTTTTTTTTTTAATTCTAAGTTTGCAAGCAGTATAGAAACAGATGGGCTGGATCTGAGGGCTGTATTTTGCCAAACCTTGGTTTAAATACCTAAATCTCAGGCAATGTAACAAAGACCCATGTTCTACTAAAAGCATCATTGCTTTGGAAGGAAAGAAAATGCCAAAGGGTATTTTCTACAAATTGAAACACCCCCTCCTAGTGGGAGGAGAGCAGTTTCTAAGACTCAGGAAATTAAAAAAATAATAAGCTTAAGATGCTCATAACTAACACTATGAAACTTGTAAGATTCAGGAATCTCAGAAAGGTACAGAACTCAAGATGCCCCAGTAGTCTATGGTTATGTATTGCTAGAGAAAAAGGGATTCTTTCATGGAGATGCCTGCGAGCTGGGCAGGGAGCTCCAAGGATGCAGCTGTCAGGAGTCACCATCACGCTGAAGTGAGCATCTTAAAGTCTCAGCTACCTTTGAGTCACTGCGTTCCTGTAGATAACCTCTCAGCCAGGGCCCAGGAAACTCTTGATTCACAAGCTAGACTTGGTGGTACTGTGTCTTTGGTCTGTCACTAGTGTCTTAACTGAGGTGAATACGAGTTTGTTCACACCTCCCACCTCAAAGTACCAAAACAGAACTATTGTTTCCAAAAGGAAGAAAAGGCCAAAAAGGATCAACTGAGTTCTGTGTGCTTTGGGTCTGCCACAAAATTCCACATTATCGAAGAATTAATTTTTCAAAGTTTAGCCACATGGATTCAACAGCTAATCCAAGCATGCATTGTTGTCACAAATTGCAGAATCGAGATATTCTGGGGTGAGACCTTGGAGATACTCACATGTGTTCCGGCCAACAAATGTGTTCCGGCTGAGCATTCTTCTCATCCTCCAATCATTTCAAAACTTTCCACCACAAAATCATCAGTAAATTGCTTTTTTTCTCCTTGAAAAATAAATAGTAAAAACTTAGAGTGTAGGGCAACTGTTCTCCATTCTACTGAGCAAACAGAACAACAGGTATTCCTCATGTTTCCAGAGGTCTAAAACTTCACTTGTTAAACTTAAGAGGGGTAAATACATCTCCTATCTTATGCCACCAAGGCAATGTCACATTGACATATCAGGACTCTGAGATCCCTGAAATGCATTTCTATCCTGTGGCCAATCCATACTCTTCTGTATTCACAATGCAATTTTACATGCCTGGTTAAAAAAAAAAAAAAAAAAAAAAAAAAAGAGCCTAGTTACATTCTTATTTATATTCCTCCATTCAGTTACTTATCTTAAAAAATTTTATATCATAAAATTTGAATATTATTTTCAAACTTTAAAGCCAGTGAAGCATCTTCACATCAGAAACAATTTGGCCTCTGTACTAACACAGAGACCCAACCCCATTTCTTCGCCTTCCGTGGATTCTATACCTAAAGTGGTTTCAATGAGGAATGTAGCAGGCTTTTTTGGACCGCCAGCCCCCAAACTATGACATGGAGACTTATTATTGATTGTGAATGCTTGGCCTTAGCTTAGGCTTGTATCTAGCTAGCTTTTTAAACTTAAATTAACTCATTTCTATCAATCTATGTGCTGCCCCAAGACTTGTTTACCTCATCTATGTACTGTCCATCCTGCTTCCTGCTTCCTCCGTATCTGGCACCTCACTGTTGTCTCTTTCTCTTTAGCCCTTTCTTCCCCAAGCCTAAATTCCTCCTCCTATTTAGTCTCCTTGCCTGGAAGTTCCAGCTGTACCTCCTCCCTCGCTATTGGCTGTTCAGCTTTTATTAGACCAATCAAGTGCCTTAGGCAGGCAAGGTAAAACAGTAACACATCTTTACACAATTAAACAAATGCAGCACATTTTTACATAGTTAAACAAATATTCTGCAACATAAACCTATACAACACATCTTTACATAGTTAAACACAACACATCTTTACATAATTAAGCAAATGCAACACATCTTTGCATTGTTCAACAAATATTCTGCAACAGAGGAATGTTAACCATAATCTCATATATTTGAATGTTTGGTCCCCATTTGATGCTACTATTTGGGGGTGGTACAAGTATATCACGAAGGATGAGCTTTGAGAGTGTATAGCTTTGCCTCACTTCCAACGTGCTTGCTCATGCACATTCACTTGTGTGCATTCTCTCTCTCTCTCTCTCTCTCTCTCTCTCTCTCTCTCTCTCTCTCTCTCTCTCTCTCCCTCCCCCCCTCTCTCCTTCATGTTTAAGGTTAACAATGTGACCTCTCTGCTTCTTCTCTTGCTGTCATGCCTCCCTGCCATGATGGACTATTATCCTTCTGGAACTATAAGCCAGAATAAATGCTTTCTTCCATAAGTTGCTTTAGATCATGGTATTTTATCACAGCAACAGATAAGTCACTAATATAATACATTAATCATTTAATCTTCTAACACTGCTTTTGTGGTACACAGTGAGTATTTTCAGGTCTTATCTATCTATTCTGCCCTATTCCCAAGAATCAAAGATGTTTAGTGCTTAGACTTAGGGATTGTAAATTATAACCTTTTCCTGTGGACCAGCATTTGTCCTATACAATCTGAAAGCTTTCCTAGAGTAAATTAGAATAGGTAGAATGGCTTAAAAAGAACATGCACCAAAGTCCTACAGGAAAGGGGTGTCTAACCTATGCTGAACGGCAGGAATGGCCTCAATAATAAGATGAAATGTCCATCATCCTTTCCACCAAGTTCAAAGAGGCTGGCTTTCCTGGAGTTGAGGATAGAAGCTGAGTCCAAAGGGGATCCAGGAAGGTACACATTGTGAGGTGACTCTTACGATGGCTATGGTCAGCTTTCTCACACATAGAGGAGATTGATCCTTTAGAGACCCAATACTTGCCTGCCCATTTCTAGATAAAGACGGTTTCCTTACAGGCTTCTTGGGACTCTCAACATTACTCTTTGCTGCTACCAAATGAACCAGAGTCTTCAGTGTTGACATCAGGCCACAGTGGTATCTGTTGGCTTGCTGATTCACTATTCATTTCTGCCCGTTCGGGCTACACATACCTTTGGGCCAATCTTAGATTACAGAATGGGGAGTCTCATCCATCCCTTCCTGACTGGGCCAGTGTTTCCATACTTCTAACAGCACATGCTGCAAAACTCCAGCGAAATATTAGGATACTTCAGGATTTGCAATGCTCATTAGGGGTGCCACTGAAATACCAGGTGTGCTCACAAGTCTTCTGTCAACTTGACACAAGCTGGAGTTATGTGAAAGGAGGTCGCCTCAACTAAGAAAATCCATAAGATCTAGCTGTAGGCCATTTTCTTAATGAGAGATTGATGTGGGAGGGCCCAGCCCATGATGGGTGGTGCCACCCCTGGGCTGGTGGTCCTGGGTTCTATGAGAAAGCAGGATGAGCAAACCATGGGAGGCAAGCCAGTAAGCAGCACCTCTCCATGCCCTCTGCATCAGCTACTGCCTCCAGATTCCTGCCCTGAGTTCCTGTCCTGACTTCCTTCAATGATGAACTATGATATGGAAATGTAATCCAGATTAAACCCTTTCCTCCCCAACTTGCTTTGCTCATGGTGTTTTGTCATAGCTATAGAAACCCTAAGACATCAGATGATAGGATGAAGTAATAAAATAATAAAAACTTGAAAGCCGAAGAAACATTCCAAGTTGTAAGCGCAATTACATTTAGCAGACATGAAGTTGCTACCATTCTGGTCTGGCTGGTTCCAAGTTACGCTAGAAAATTTCTTTGTTTCTACTCTGTTATCCTCATTTCTCCTCTCCTGGCTGAGCCACGATCCTCAACACCAGGTACTGAGCTAGATTCTGCAGGCATAGAACGATGTCAAGGGAGAGAAGTCTTACTCCTAAGGAATTTACAGAAAAGAAAATGAGACAAGATCCCTATCACTAACGGTCATGATTGTGTTCAAATACAACAGTGGATGTCTGCAGCGTTTGCAGGCATTCAACACTGTGTGTGTGTGTTGCACATACATGTCACCAGCCTTTTCCTTAGTAAGCAGTTTCAGTTTTCATGGTAATTCTTTCAGAACTTCTCCCTTGATTGACAAGATCTCTCCTAAGATGGGTGTTCCAGAAGATTCGGATTACACCATCTCATTCATCATTGCCCTTTTCCTGGACCCAGCACAGTACCTGACATTGGGAATCACTATCTGATTGAATGAATGAATGAATGAATGAATGAATGAGGGAAAAGGTACCAGAAAGGAGGTAGTGTTGAACCAAGGCCTTGAAGGATAAGGTGAACATGCTGTGAAAAGGAACAAATGAAATAACAAAATGTGACTCTTGTCCACAGCATGCAAAGCCATGCTTCTACCATGGTAGGAAGTTCAATACCAAACGTGGCTGGGATGGGCAGGAAGTAAGTTATAGGAGATCACGGAGAGATTTAGGTCAGATCAGTTTACAAAGTGCCTTGCATACCAGGACTTTTCCTTGAGGCAAAGGGGAATTGGCTGGTTTCTGTAAATAAGATGTAACAGAGTTAACCAGCTTCATTTTTTCAAATGATAACCAACAGCAGGGTAGGAAGTGAACTGAAGGTTTTCTGGACCTGGGCCAAACACTCCAAGGCCTTCTCCCACTGTTTCAGCCTAACTCTTGCTGTCTCTTTAATATTTTACAATTTCTGGCAGATCTGTGGTTGTTTTAGTTACTGTGACAACTGGGAATACATCACTCTGACTCTATATCCTCAGCACCTTCTGATATGAAGAGGAAGCAGATGGGAGTGACTGGAGCACAGCCTCTCCAACAGACGCATTTGAGAATCCGGTGCACAACCAGACCTTGTGAAGACACACACCACCCCATCAATGCTTGCAGCAGGAACCCAGGCAAAGCATGTTGCGACTGGCGCAAACATAACCACCTGGACGCATCCCAACTCTCCGTGCAGGCCTCCACACCAAGCCCACTCACTCCCCACAGAAGTGCAGACAACCCCTTCCACAGAAGTCTGTCCAGCTCTCATAGTGCCTTGGCGGGGGAGCTGGGCTCCTGCCATCCTTTGGGTCTCCTCCGTGTTTGGGAGGTCGGTTGTTGTTATCGGGGCCCCTGCTCCGTGTATTTGATGTAGACGGCTCATCCGCTTACATCAACACCTTCTTCAAACCCTTCCTGTGAGGCGTCCACAAACTCTGCCTGCTGTTCAGTCTGAGAGAGCGCTTTGGAGAAGAGCCGTGACAAGAGCCCCTTGAAAGAGGAGCCAGGAAAAAAAGGGTCCTGAACAGCAAGAAAACAGAGAAAGGTGAGCTGGCCACGATTTTAAAAAGAGCCACTAGCTCTGAGCGTAACCCTATAGACTTCAAGATGAAAACCATTTCTGTCTAATAAAGGGATTTACGTGTGGATTTATGGTTAAAAGACAGGAAATCTCCTCTACCCAGTAGGGACTAAACACATAGCTCCTCTTCGCAAACAAATGGCCAGGTGCATAACTGATTATAAAGGCACAGAGTGGCACGCAGGGTCCTCCCAGCCTAAGCCCTCAGCCCCACTGCCTACAGCACTGGGGGCGGGATTTGGGGGGGGTGTCTCTGTTCCTGGACCCTAGCACAAGTTCGCTGCTGCCTCTTTCCAACCCTCCTCCTCTGAACCTGCGATCCCACCCTTTAACGTGCCTGACCTTCGACTGTATCTATCAATTTACAAAACGCCCTCAGATGCCAGACGCCCCACCCGTACTCTTAAAAAAAAAATCCCCCCTCTTTATTGGAAAAACTCTTAAAAATTAGAGAAGGGGAGCCCAGAACTGACTGGCAGGCCCCTGGAACTAAGAGGATTTTGTGGCGGCCTTCCTCCAAGTCAAACTGTGGGCAGGCAACGTAAATATCTTCGCAGCTCCTTACAAACAGAAAATTCAACAGCATCTAGAACGCTTACAAAAGCAAGTGGCATAGGCAGTTCAGGATTTTTTTTTTTTCTTTAGCTTTATTTGAGCTGTTTTTTGTACTAATGAAAATCAGGCATTGGGCGTAATGCTGGTTTGTGTTTATAATAAAACCTCATTAACTCAAATGCAACTAATTTATAACTTGTGATAATTTGGCCACAACAGAGCTGAATTTCCTATGTGCAATATATGATTTTGCTAAGCAAATTAATAGCTTAAATCAAATTTTAGAAAGCTTTTTTAACTTCGCCAGACAAATTATCTTTAGGGACATTATTAGTAGGTATTTGCAACATAGGAAGATAAAGAAAATTAAGATTCATTTCTAGTTACAGCTCCATGGTCCCTTACCAAAACACTTAGATACAGATGAATTCCACAGAGTTTCTCCACGTTTAGGGTGTGAACAAAGCACAACAATCATATATTTAATCTCACCTGGGTTGAGGCAATATCCAAAATCACAATGCCTGAATACTGACACTAAATGAAATAAACCCCATACATAGCCTTATATTACATTACATCTGACTGCTCTAGCAAATAAGTCCAGATGGTTTGGGTTTTTCCAACAAATTAATTACAGAAATATCTTCCTCTTTCCAGAGTTCTGGGGTGTCACACTGTGGTTGTGGGCCTGTAACCCTGTGGGAATGATCTCTTCAGGAAAGAAGCAGGGCTCTGGTTCACGGGACAGTGTTGATAATGCTAAAATTGTGATGGTTGTGGTAACTGGGATTTTCACATTCTCAGGCCAGTGTCTCTCAGATGGTCCTTGCAGTGGCCCTTTCCCCAACGCTAACAGCTTGGCTGTGAAAGAAGCTTCCTTAGTGAGACTTCAATGCGCATCAAAAATGAAGAATTACACTCAGACATTTGACTGCCTCCAGTGATGACCACAGTTATGCTGAAAAGCCAGGTCCAGAGCTTAAAATAGGCCCTACATTCCCCAAACGTTGGTCACACGTGGGCAACCGCAAAGCCACCTCCACTTGTCTAGTCAAGGGCTGTCCGTGACTGAAGCCCTGCTGTCACTGTCATTCTGGGGAATGGCTGGCTAAGGCCTCGTAAGCCCCAAAGGATCATGGGAGGGAATTTGAACTCAGTCATCCAGCACTCCTCAGAGATGTTTTTTTATTAATTAAAAAAAAAAAAGATTAAATCCTCATCAGAACTAAACATCAAGAGTCAATTTGGGGACAAAAAAAAAAAAATGTTTGCTGAGGATTCCCTCCACTTACCGTTTGGCGCAGCCTGGGGCCTCCTGAGGCTGTGATACTACCCTACCTTGTGGTCATATCTTCACCAGTCAACTTCTTAAATGGGGTAGAGGTGTGAAATCACTAATGTTCCTTTCTCTTGACCAGTTTCTTACTGGTTCTCTGAAAAGCAAGCTTATGAAAATTGCTGGCTGTATACAGTTTATTTGTTTATCCATTCTTCTGGAGTCCAATTTTATGCTCCAGACATACTAGTAAGATATTATTTCATGTGAATTTTTAATCTCTTTTTTTTTAAGTTTTGCAGAAAATTTTCAATAACCTGTTCTTGGTAAGTGAGTTTCTCCCTTTCAGGTATGTCCTTGTCAAAGACCATTCTTTTAAAAACCTTTGGAAAATATTTACTTTATTACTTTTTTCTTCACCAGCAATATAGTTGTAACCTTAAAATAATTTGTTTAATGTCAGTTTTAAAGGATCAGAGATTGCACTTGAAATGTTCATAAAGACAGGAATTTGGAGACCATTTCCCCCTTATTGTCCATGTGTATACATCAGCCTTAATTCACCAGTGAAGCTGTGGGTCATTATTTCTGAATTTGCACATTAAAAATAACATCTAGCCATGAGGGAATATCTTTAAACCACAAATGCCAGAAATAACAATTGTATTAAACTGCATTTCATGAATACATAATAAAGTTCAATTTACCATTATTTATCATGTTACTTAAATTAAATCTATAATGGAAAAGAGATTTAGTTCTGTTTTGAAAATAAAAAATTCCTTCATGCCAATTGCCTGGGATTTATATTAGCACTAATGCATCCATGTCATTTTGGTTTTTTTTTTTTTTTTTTTTTTTTTGCTTTATTTTTTTTTCTTTTTTTTTTTGGGGACTCTAGGGGGCAATTCCCATCCTTTCATGTATTTTTAAAGCTTAAGGAGACATATATACATATAATGAATTAAAATTACTGGAAGTTCAGTTATGTTTAGTTGCAAAATCTGAGGTTTTTTTTTTTTTTTAAAAAAAAATAGCATTATGACTCATAGACTCTCATCCCCTCACAAACCCTCAGGCTGGTATTTGCATGCTTCAGTGAGACTTTGACAGTTGCCTGACGTTGCTAGAAAAATCACTGTGAAGGCAGACAGAGGTATTTTCAGACCTCTGTACACACATTCATATGTAGACAATTGGGGAACTCAGTCCAAGGAGCCAAGATGTAAACACACACCCACTTTCAACTGCCTGCACATCTAGGAAAAGAAAAAAGCAAAAGAATTCTGGGCAACTTTGAATTACCAAGTTATTATGTGCTCTTAAACAAAAAGGAATTCACTGTGTTGTGCTTTATTGGATGTCATAATATTGCTGATATGCATTTTCCCAATGGCTTTAACATGACCATTCCTGGCCCAGTGTATCCCCTTCTTAGTAAATGTCTCCATTATCTGTCAAACCACCTCATCAAGAAACCCAATGTCCTAGGCAACTTCTAGACCCGTTCCTCCTGCTACCAAGGAGCCAACCCATGTGTCAGCTTTTCATTAGTGTAATAAAGTGCTTGAGATAGACTAGCTCTCTATATAAAAAAAAGAGGTCTACTTAGCACACATTTTCAAGGACACGATGCTGGCATCAGTTCAGCTTTGGTTAAGACCTTACGGTGATAGTGTCTCAACAGTGGAAATGAATTTAGGAGGAAGAAATTATTTGTAAAAGCAGAGAACAACAATTCTAATTACCTAGATATATCCTTCTCTTACCTGCTTTGTATCAACTTTTCCCAGTATTTTTATATGGAAAAAAATTGTATTGAAGACACTTAGTATGTGACTGATGAGAGGAATTCAGTATAATTATGGTTGGTGATTATTTTTATAGTGTACATGCCAACGTTTTACTACTGTAGAAAGCCAAGTGTTTTAATAAAAAAGATTTACATTCCATGGGAAAAAAAGATACACAAATGTTATGTGATCCCACACAAATAATGAGGCTGGGCTTTTACAACAACTGTTCTCCGGTGGACTGCCTGAATCCTTTCCAATGACAAGTCCTCTGTGATCTTAAAAACCTCCTATTAGATTCCATCTGCCTCTTAAAGGTTCCAATACTACCGCCCAACTGTTATCCATGAGGCCACACCTCCAAAACCCTGAAGCCCTGGGAGACACTGAAGTCACATCCAAGCCTATAGTGAATAAGAGAAGACCTATGCATTCTATCCTAGACACCCCTGAAGCCACCCACCCACCCCCAGTAGTCACACTCCACAACTGCATAAATTCTGGCTCACCTGATCTCTCCTCAGGGCTGGGGCCTTGTGATACTAGCTCACTTGCTAAGTGCAAAGTAAACTCCCTTCTAGTCCATCCCTTCTGTTGTTCCACGTTCTCCTTCTTACAGGGAAAAGATGCTTAAAGCCGATCAAGAGCAAACAAACTTGATCATGGCCTATCGGGTCCTCTGTGATCTTGCTTTTGCATCAGCTTTATTTCCCATCAAATCCTCAAAAGGAGGCCTTGACAAAGATTATCTTCTTGGTCAAACTTGAGGCATGCCTTTTTTAAAATCCTCTTCTCACATCAGTTCCAACTTGAGGCTCCATGTTTTTCCTCGGTGCTGTGGAATTTGGGCAAGAATCTTACTAAGTTGGTTAACCAGCACCCCTACCTTCCATGTCTAATCACCCCCCATGTCTGATCCGATCATCTGATGTCTCTCAGTAAGAGTTCTGTGAGGTTGTTCTCACTACCATCCCACTTGACCTTACTGTTTCCTCTTAGTAATTTTCCATCCTATGCCAGCGTTTTGGCTGTAAATTCCCACTTTTCCTCACGCTTGAGAAGTGGGCCCAGTCTGTATCCTACACTGCAGTATCCCATTGCAGTGGTCTTTATACCTTCCATCATGGTATAACCATGCATAACCATACTAAATTGACCACCATTACTTAGTTCATGTGTGATACCTCCAACAGCCTTTCCTTGCTTTTTTCCTGCCTCATACAAAACCAAACTCTCTTCATTCTATCCACTTCCCACATACACTCTTAATCTGATACTTGAACAAATATATAGTATTATGTGAAAGGGCAAGATAGTGCAGAGGTCCCTCCATCTTGTGTTCTTGCTGAGGCCATTTCAGGTTTAACTTGAATTTGATCTCCTTCATGGAGAATGCCATGGAAAATTACCCAGTTCTATTGTAGGAACCCAAGGTCAAGATGCCCCAGCTAACATACCATTGCTTCTGTTAAACTGCCTGCTTGTGCAAACTCCCCTTCCAGCTGCGGGGTGAGATGCCAAGGTGTGGTTTTTGTCTTTAAAAGACCCTTGCTCTAAATGCTCGAGGCTACATTTAGGTCCTGATGACGTGAGGGTAGTACCAGCCAGTTAGAATAAAGACTTTCAATTAGGCAATGTGTCTGAATGGTCTTCCCTGGCGGATTCCTGTAACAATTAGATTAATTACAGCTCTTTCTCTTCTTGGACAGAAGTCTTAGCAGGTGGAAACTGTATCTTATCTATTTATCCCTTATACCACAGACCATTCACATATCACAGATGTTTCATAAAGTTCAAGAAAACTTGGCATACATTTTTTTCATGACTAAAGGACCCGCTTGTGCTAAGGTAAGATTTTTTTTTTTTTTTTTGGCAAGAACAAGCTATTGGGAAATAGCCCCCACAACCTCTCAATTGTGTTTCTAAAGAATAACATATCTAAAGAGCCAAGTCAAATACACTTCTTTTGGTGGCATATAATGGCCGCATTTTTGCTCTGGCATTATCTTGAAAATGCACAGTTACTGTTTAGTACTTATCAGGTGGCAGGCTTATCATCAGAGCAGGGCTCAAAGGAATTCTCGAGGAAACAGCTTCCCAGCAGCTAACTTCTCCAAACTCTCTGTTAAATGCCAAATGAGGCTGACTGACACAGCACTTTCAGTGACACTTGCTTCTTCAAATGAATGCTGTGGCAGCCATTGCCACTGACAGGCATCTGACCATTCCATGGAGGACAGAAAAAAAAATGTACAAGACAACAGGAGTTCCCTTAATAGGTTAGGCAGTTAAGGCACAGGGCACATGAGAAACTCACACGAGCTCTACCATGATCAGGTTGAGGTGGGAATCACAAGCTTAGATAACAGTACCTATAGTTTAAAACCCCAGATTCAAAACACTTGTTACATATACAGACACATCTACAGAGTGGAAACCAAGAGAATATTTACTTAGGGATTTCAGGCACTGTTGCCATGAACAAAAACTGTCCTTGGAAAGACACGGAGCTCTTCACAAGCTCTGCCCGAGTGTGTGGGTGAGGAATGAGGACAGACAGTAACAGGAACTTCAGATTCATATTAGACGATATTCCGAACCAAACAGAGAATAACAACAACAACCTAAACCAAGGACTTCCCATTCCACAGTACACTTTTTCCCAAAAGGTGGAGACTATCGATTACTTCCTAAATTTAGCATGGTCATATTAGTTTTAAACTCATCATAACTAAATTAAAATTTTCATCCAATTAAATAAAGTTCAGGTTTATTAAATAAAACTTTCCTTAGCACAGACTAATCTTTTCAAGTTTGCAATGTATAATCTAGAGGAAAGTAAAGAGGTCTAAATTACCTTCCTGGAGTCTAGAGTATCCACACAAACTTGGCACAATGAACGTTGAACACTCATCTGTGGATATCACCTATTATATTAAGCAATGTGTTGTCTTCTTTGAAAGAAGAACTCAACAAGCTGCTTTCTCACCTCAAAGGTGAAACTCAATGGCAGGCTTCTTGATAGCTTTGACATGAGCATGTGTATCGCAAAAGTAGAGAAATGCCACTATAATCACGTTTAATCTTTTAGAGCTGTGATTGAGAAGTGGCATTTGGACAGGATCTAAACTTGGCTTTAACCATGACAGAGATTAAACTGACTCCGATTCTCCCTTACCCTAATTTTTTTCTCATTAGTTAGATGTCATATAGGAAATGAAATTATTATAAACATATTTAACTTGTTTAAATAACTTTAAAAACATAACTTACAATCAGTGGGTTTCAAAACTCAATAAATCCTCGCACTTATTAGTTACAGAATATAGTTGCATTTAACCTAATAAATGTAAAAAACGTGACTTTAAGGAATATACTCTCTTGGCAAGAATTAAATTGGCCTGGCTAATTTACATTGTTTTAAATTTGGAGAGACTTGTATACTGACTCATGATTACAGTACATAAACCATTCCCATGAAATGGTCTGAATTAACCCCCATGCTATTTGTATAAACAGCACACATCATTGCATGCAGTGCAGTCTGCTAGCTGGGAATCTTGTTCTATAAATCAGTAAATTAAGCCTGTAAGTTAATCCTTAGCTAAAGAAGAGAAAAAGAAGAGTTCAGTATTTCATTATGTTCTGAGAAATGATAGGAACTCACTGTTTCTATCCATCTTAAGACACCAAAAGGATTGGACTCTTGGAGCTTGGCCTGGTGCTTGGTTGTGGATCTCTGCATCTGCTTCCATCAGATACTGGATGAAGGCTCCATGATGACAGTTAGGGTAGTCACCAATCTGCTAGCTGGGGTAAGCCAATTCAGGCACCCTCACTACTATTGCTAGTAGTCTAATCTGGGGTCATCTTTGTGGATTCCTGAAAATTTCCCTAGGACCAGGTTTCTCCCTTACCCCATAATGTCTCCCTCTATCAAGGTATCTCTTTCATTGCTCTTCCACTCCATCCCTCCTCTAGTTCGACCATCCCATTCCCTCATGTTCTCATCTCCCATTCCCTCTCCTCTAATGTCCCCCAATCCCCAGTTTGCTCATGGAGATCTCCTCTGTTTCCCCTTCCCAAGGTGATCCCTCTTAGGGTCCTCCTTGTTTCCTAGCTTCTCTGGAGTTGTGGGTTGTAGTCTGGTTATCTTTGCTTTACATCTAGTATCCACTTATGAGTGAGTACATACCAGTCAAAGAGAGGGAAGAGGGATTATATGAGCAAGAGGGTCAAGATCGTGATGGGGAAATCTACAGAGACAAATGAACTAAGCTCATAGGAACATTAAACAGACAGCTGTGGAACCTGCATGGGACCAGACTCCACCCTCTGCATACAGGAGAGAGATGTGTAGCTGGGTCTGTTTGAGGAGCCCCTGGCAGTGAGATCAGGATCTCTCCCTGGTGCATGACCTGGCTTTCTGGATCCCATTACCTATAGTTGGACACTTTGCTCACTCTTGAGAAGGGGCTTGGTCCTGCCTCAACTGAATGTACCAGGCTTTCCTGCCCCCCCCCATGGAAGAACTTACCCTTTTGGAGAAGGGGATGGAGGGGGTGGAGGTGGAGAAAGGTTGGGGGAGAGAGGGAGGAGGGATAAGAGGGGGATCCGTGTTTGGTACGTAAAATGAATTTAAAAAAAATTAAAAAAAGAAAAATCAAAACCAAAAAAAAAAAAAAAAGACACCAAAAGCAGTTGGTAGTGTTTAAAGTTAGTGCAAAATACTGTGGCATTCAAGTGTAAGCTTCCAAATTTATGTTATACACTTAAAGGCAGATGAACAATATATAAAATGATAATCAGTAAATACGTTTACAGGTAAATGTGCGAGCTAAGTTCTGGTCTTTCTGAGTGTATTGCCTTGAAAGGTACCCAATACTAACACACAAAATGATGACCAATACCTGGGACTGCTATGAAACTTTCACCTGTCACTCA
>CABHPQ010173604.1:0-17988 GCA_902168405.1 Peromyscus aztecus | reverse complement strand
CCCTGGCTGTCCTGGAACTCTCTCTGTAGACCAGGCTGGTCTCGAACTCACAGAGATTCACCTGCCTTGCCTCCCGAGTGCTAGGACTAAAGGTGTGCACAGAAGCCAATGCTGTTGCCACCACCACCCAGCAACCTAGGTTTTTTTTCATTCTGATCTGGTAGCTAAGTAGGGAGATAAGGCCACTTCCTGTTTTTAGGAAGGCTGCCAGGCCAGTGCCCAGCCTGTTCGCACAGGTTCTTAGAAAGGTTTGTTGACACTGAGCCTTCTTTACTTGGAGAGTCTTCAGGGTAAGGTAAAAAGAGCGAGTCTACCAGATTAGAGGGGCTTCTCGGGCTCCGTGGCTGTGCGGGGCTGAGTGGCTGTGTCTCAAAGCCGAAACAGATGGAAGCCGTCAAAGACCAGGTCACCTGAAATGAAGTCCTTGGAGGAGGGGAGAGGTGGGTGAGAGGGAGTGGTCTTACTGTGAGGCCTGATGGGCCTCTGTGTGCTGTGAGGAAGTGGCCTGATAGTCAGGTAGGATGGTGATGCAGATCGTGGTAACAGGATAATGGCCAAAGTCATGTGCAAGTACAGTGCAATGTTGGCGAAGGAGTCAAGGATCTTGCAGCTGCTTACTGAGTGCTCTACCACTGAGACAGACCTCCCCAGCACCTAATAGGGAGGTTTGAAAAACCAGCTGCTGTGGTGGAATATTATTTTAATAATATTTAATAATAATAATATTTTAAATGTGTTACTTTTGTTTATATTGCATTTGTTTAACTCTGTGAAGCTGTATTACTGTGCCTGTGTAAAACACCTGATGTTCTAATAAAGAACTGGCCAACAGCAAGGCAGGAGAAAGGATAGGCGGGGCTGGCAGGCTGAGAATATACACATATATATATGGGGAAAACTGGGAGGGGAGATCTAAGATCGAGGAGTCAGAGAAGGAGGACTCCAGGGGCCAGCCACCCAGCTACATTGCAAGTCTCGGAGTAAGAGTAAGATTTACAGAAGTTAGAGAACAGGAAAAGCCCAGAGGCAAAAGATAGGTTAATTTAAGGAAAGCTGGCTAGAAACTAAGTCAAGCTAAGGTCGGGCATTTATAATTAAGAATAAGCCTCCATGTGTGATTTATTTGGGAGCTGGGTGGCGGGGCCCCCAAAAGAGCAAAAACAAATTACAACAGTAAGCTGCCTAGAAACTAAAGTCATACCCTAATTGGAGGGAAAGTAAGTTAACAGCTGTCCTCTCTGAGTCACTGTGTCCACTATGTTCCAGTTCTGCTTCCCTCAATCGGAACCTTCCCCTCCCCCACTCCCACGTGCCGTCCTGCTTGGGCCCTGGCCCTGGGACTCCAGCCAGGAGGCGGCAAAGTGTCTTTTTTTTATTCCTTGGAAACATGGCCACCTCCACCCCAGCACTTGCCTGGCTAGTCTAGCCAGGCTGGGCAGCCAGGGCCATCATTACCTGGCCTCAGGCCTCAGTGGGTGGATGGCCCACCCATGCAGGCTGCTGGGACAAGGGAGGGCTGGGGATCCCCATGCTAGGTAAGTACTCTGTCATTAGCTACCTCCCAGCCTTTGTTCTACTTTTCTTGTGTGTGTGTTCGTGTGTATGCTCATATAAGTGTGTGTGCACACATGTGGAGAGGCCAGAGGTTGATCTGGTATCATTCATTCATTCCTCAGGAGCCAGTGATGTGCCCCCCCCCTTTTTTTAAAGTATTTTTACATTTATTTTTATTTTGTGTATATGCAGTTTTTTATTTGTTTGTTTTGTTTTTTAGTTTTCCGAGGCAGGGTTTCTCTGTGTAACAGACCCGGCTGTCCTGGAACTCACTTTGTAGACCAGGCTGGCCTTGAACTCACAGAGTTGGGGTCAAAGGCGTGTGCCACCACCACCTAGCTGTATATGCTTGTTTTATCTGCATGTATGTATGTGTACCATGTGCATGCAGTGCCCATGGAAGTCAGAGGATCCTCTTAGAACTGGAGCTAGAGATAGTAGTTGGCTGCCATGGGGGTGCTGGGAATCAAACCTGGCTCCTTTGGAAGGGCAGTCAGTGCTCTTAACTGCTAAGTCATATCTCCATCCTGGGACTTGCTTTTTATCTCTGGCTGTTCTGGAACTCACTCCATATATTAGCCTGGCCTTGAACTCACAGAGATCTGCCTGCCTCTACCTTCCAAGTGCTGGGATTAAAGGCGTGTGCCATCACCACCCCACTGTATCCACGACTTGTTTTTCAGGACAGGGTTTCTCAACTGGGATTTGGGGTTTGCAGTTGAGGCGACTAGTGACCTCCAGGGATCTGCCTGTCTCTACCTCCCCAGCTCTGGGATTAGACCGTGCCTGACTTTTAATGTGGATTCTGGGAATTGAACTCCTCCTACTTTACCCACAATCCACCCTTCACCTCTGTTACAGGTTCTGCAGAAATGAAGACGTTCTAAAGAGACACTGGTGCCTCTCAATCTGACTATCAGACTATTGAAGGCGGATCCCAAAGAAATGGGAATCTCATGCTGGGAGAAAGAAGAGATCCCAGACAGAGGAAGAAGTTGTCTCCCTGAAAGAAATTTCACATCGCTCTAAGCTTGTCCCACAACCTTACAGGATGAGAATGGAGCCCAGACAAAGATGGGCCATGGTGGGCGGGACTAGACAAAGATGGGCTGCTGTGGGCGGGACTAAACCTTGACCAAGACTGCTTAGAAGTGCATATCCTTAGCCATCTATTTAAATGTTAATTTCATTTTAGGACCCTAAAAACAGGTTTGAATCTATCTATCCCTCTTCCCAATGGAGTCACATTGAATAAGCTTCCCCTTTCTACTTCCCGTAGTTAATTTGACTCTTTGAATTGTCTAATTGAAGACCAGTGGCTGAACCTGGCTTGGGGCACAGGCTATGACCAGTTCAGTAATCCTTCTTATTCGGAGACACGGTTTCACGGGCTGCCTTTGACTTCACCCTGTATCCCTAGCTGGCCTGGAACTCCAGGTCTTCCTGCCTCAGCTTCCTACTTCTGAGATTCAGGACTGTGGCTTTCTAGAGGCTTGGCACCCCGCAAACAACACAGTACATCAGTCAGAAGGATGCTGCACCCCTTTAATACAGTTCCTCATGTTGTGGTGACCCCCAACCATAAAATTATTTTCATTGCTACTTCATAACTGTCATTTTGCTATTGTTATGAATCGTGATGTAATAATATTTGATACGCAGGAGATCTGATATGCAACTCCTGCGAAAAGGGTCATTTGAACCCCAGGGTTTATGACCCACAGGTTGAGAACCATTGATTTAAAGGTTTGTCTAGGTCTGGTTCCCGAGGCTTTGGCTCATGGAGACAGAGAGGAATCGTCTATTTCCAGATGAGGAAATTGGTTGCCCAACATCCTTTCCTGGTAGTTGCAGAGTTTGGACCCCACTCAGGGACAGTTGGGACAGTTTACTAGGAAGATTCCATGCTCTCCCACAGATTCTGGAAGTCCCCAGTCCAGGGCTGCTGTGTAGAACGTGGTTGGACTACACTGGCCTGTGTCTCAGAAGGAGTGGCCTATTTCCTATAACCGACCGATCATTCCAGGCAAACGACTCCGAGTGAGCTGCAAGGTTTACACTCCCAGAGGAAGTGCATTTTAGCTTTTGCAAACCCTTTAATGGAAGGAGAGAACTGCATTGTCCTTTAACCTCCACATGTACCATGTGACATGTGTGTACCCCCCCCCCCAATAAATGTAACTAAAATAAGGCGGAAGTGATTGAAGACACCCGACATCAACCCCTGGCTTCTCCATGTATGCACACATGTGCAATGCATGTACACGTACACGAATTCATATAAACACATACGCCACACATATGTACGTATGTGTATCTACCTCTGTTTCTATGTAACTGGAGTCCGTCTTGGTCATGCACACCTGTAATTCCAGTACTTGGGACATAGAGGCAGGAGGAGCTCACTCTCTGCTCTATGGTAAGTTTGAATCTAACCTGGGCTACATGGGCTCTGTCTCAAAAACAAAGGGAAAGAAGAAAATGTTTTTATTTGTCCCCAAACACTGACTCTTCATGAGGGCCACAAGGTGACTAAAGCAGAGTAAAACCTGGCGTCTCCACCTTCTTTTTGGTTCCGTCTCCTTTTGACTGTGGGGTCAGCTGCTGCCTCTGCTTGTAGGCATGTCAATCATTCAAGGAATGTTCTAGAGTCAAACGATACCTAAACTATCTTATCAACCTTCCAGGTGGAAGGCCCCGAGATAAGACTAACAGGCATCCAGCTGTCGGCTTTTACAATATTCTGATCCAGGTGCCCCCAAAGCACCTGAAGGTGTCCAGTCATGGTCCCAAACCTGCAGTCACCTTGGATTCCAGGAACAACAGAGCCTTTCCAGACAGACCCACCCCCCTAATGAACATGATTGACACTATGTCCAGATTGTATCCTGGGGCAGAGCAATCAGCTTTGTGGGGCGGGCAAGATGGCTGGGTGGGGAAAGGCACTTGCTGCCAAGCCTGAGAATTTGAGTTCAGTCCCCGGGATTCACATGGTGGAAGGAGAGGCCTGACTCTAACAAGTTGTACGTCACACACACACACACACACACACACACACCACCACCACCACCAACAACAACAACAACAACAGAAGTTAGAAGCATCTTGTCCCCTCAGGCAGGAAGGGCTTTGCGGGACGATCTTGTAGAGCAACCAGACCCCACTTTGGCCTGGACTGTTTAATTACACAAAGCCCTCACCACTAGCCCCCTATTCTCCCACTATCTGAATTCAAAGCTCAGGTCAGTGCCTTGAAGGTGAACTTGACAGGGATTCAATCTCTTCTCTCTGCTTTTCACCCTTCCCCACCTGTTTACGTGGCACATCAGGATCTGTGGCTGAGATTAGCCTGGAATGATCTGAACACTCTCTCCCTCCCTCCTTCTCTTGGCTTTAAGTTTTCCAGGCGCACGTGTATATCAGTCCATCTGTTTCCATAGGGTTTGATGGTGTAATAGGGCTTGTGAGATAGCGGATGGTTTACAGTACGCTCTGGCGTAACTGGGGTGGGTGCTGGGTTGGAGGAGGGTGCTGCCCCTGATAAAAACCCGCTTGGATGATATGTGTCCGCCAGCACAGACATTACAGTTTCCGCCGTGAAAAAGACAGTAAGTGTGGGCAGGGATGAGGGCGTTCTAAAGGGACGCTCATGTCCTACCCTTTGCCTATCATTCTATTGAGATAATGGCGCCCAAGGAACTGGAACTCCCCATGACTTTCCCATTGGCAGAAGAAAAAGACTGAAGGCTGGTGCCAGCCAGAGCGGGAGTTTTCCTTCCCTGAGAAGGGACTTCACACAGTTGAGACAGCTTGTAGGAGAGACTTGGAGTTGAGACAATGGTGGGTCAGAATGGGTGGGACCGTGCCTTGACTAGGGTGGCTCTGCCTACCTCTTGCCCTGTAGTCAACACTAAACCTCTTGTCTGGACCCCAAGGGTGGACGTTTAGGGGTGTGTGGGGGGTCTGTTTTGGGGGGAGGCTGTAGGGGGAGGCTGTGTGTGTGTGTGTGTGTATGGGGGCTGTGCATGTGTGGGTGTGGGTCTGTTTTGAGGGGGAGGCTGTGGGGGGGGGCTGTGTGTGTGTATGTATGGGGCCTGTGCGTGTGGGGGGGGGGTCTGTTTTGAGGGGAAGGCTGTAGGGGGAGGCTGTGTGTGTATGTGTGGGGCCTGTGCGTGTGTGGGGGGTCTGTTTTGAGGGGGAGGCTGTGTGTGTATGTGTGGGGCTGTGTGTATGTGAGTGGGTCTGTTTTGAGGGGGAGGCTGTGTGTGCATGTGTGGGGGGCTGTGTGTGGGGGTCACAGGACCTCTTTGTTCCTCTTCACAGTGTGGCTACATCACCTACATCTCCTTTCTCTGCTATCCAGTGTTGCCCCTCTCTTGGTGTTTTGAGGCTGTGCCTAGCCAGTTAGGGTTGCTGTTACCCAGGCTGGTGAGCTGAGCAGACGGCTCAGAGGGTAAAGTGTTTGCTGCACAGACAAGAGGAGCTGAGTTTGGGGTACCTGCAATTCCAGCACTGGGAGGGTGGAGACAGGAGGGTCCTGGGCTTGCTGGTCAGCCAGCCTGGCCAACTGGTGAGCTCTGGGATCAGTGAGAGAGTCACACTGGGATCATACTCACCCACACACCATACCACACACACACCATACCCCTGACACCCCACAACACATACCCACACACCATAACACACACACACATCATAACACACACACCATACCCCCTCACTCCACCACACACACACACACACACACACACACACCAATCTGTATCCCATGGCCCATAAATAAATTGCAGACACATGTCAAGGGCTTGAGGCAAGAGTTTGTCTACAATCTGAACCGGGGCAGGCACCAGGCTAGAGGTGAATTTCCTCATCTTCCCCACCTCACTGCTCAGGGAGCCAGAGAGCTTTCCTGGGCCTGCAGGTGTTTTGCTTTAAGGCAGGTGGGGTGTGTGGGACACAGAGCCACCTGGCTCTCTGCTGCTAGCCATCAAATGTCCTCCAGTCTCTTCCACCCACCCCCTGTCGCGATCCGGATGGTCTCCCAGGATACTGCTTTAATTTGTCTTGCCTAGCTGACTTCATTAGCCTCGCCTTCTCTGGCTGACCACCTCTGCCTCTGGGACCCGTGAATACCTGTTCTTCCCCCACCAGCTCCAGACCTTCCTACTTCCTGTTCCTGTGTGGTTGGCTGGACTTCTTAGTCACTTAGGACACAGGTGGAAAGTTTTAGGGCTTACATGCTTCCCCTCCCCCACCCCGGCTTCTCCTAGTGCCGTTTGGTGAGAGCCGGAAGTAGGGAGGGCAGGATGGTAGGGGTTGGGGGGGGTCTGGCTGGCTGGCCATCTGCTTCCTATCAGGCAACCTGGGCAGGGAAGGAAAACCTGGCTAAGGCTACCTGTAACGAGGCAAGCGCTTGCTTCTCTCCCGGCCTCAGTTTACTCATTAGTGCCAGTGCCCCCGGAGTCTTGCAGAGTGACTGGGGAGTGTGGCATGAGGTCATTCACGGGCAGGAAAGCACTCTGGTTAGGACTGGTGCTTATCTCTGTTACGATTTAGCCCGCAGCCTTCCGAGAGTCTTCAGAGCCTTGTATGGAAAGTCCAGAGGAGGCGTGGTCCAGGCAGAAACTGTCCCTGTTTGTGTTTGCCGGGGTGTTCCGCCTGGGGGAGGTGCGGGAAGGCGTCTCCTAAAAAACAGGAGATGCCTTCGTGCGCCCCGAATCCACGCATCCTCCACACACCTACTATGTGCGAGCCCCCACCCCCACCCCCCGCTCCGTGCTGAGTTCTGAACTTGCTTCTGTAGGCTTGTTTTTGAGACAGGGTCTTGCCTCTGGCTTGTACAGGACTCCCTAAAGGAGACCGACCTACCTGCTCTCAGCCTGCGGCAATTCTCCGGCCTCTGCCTCCTGAGTGCTGGGAGTGCAGGTGTGCACCGCCACGCCCATCTTTGCTCTTTCTCTTTTCCTTTCTCATCTCCTTTTCTTCTCTCTCTTCCCTCCTCCCTTCCCTTCCTCTCCCTTCTTTTTCTTGCTTCTGCCTCAGCTTCCTGAGTGCTAGGGTTAAAGGCACGTACCACCATGCCCAGCCTTTTTTGTTTCTTTTGAACCCCATCTCATGTGCCCCCAGACTTGAACGTCTGATTCTCTTGCTTCCACTTTGGGAGGTCTGGGATTACAGGTGTGCATCACCGTGTCTAGTCCGTGTGGTGCCATGGATGGAACCCTCCGGGCTCATGCATGCTATGTATGGAATGGTACCAACTGAGGCATGTCCCCAGCCCGTGTTTTTTTTTTTTTTTTTTTTTTGTTTTTTATACAGAGTCATGCTATGAGCCCAGGGGGGTCTTCTATTTTTTGCCCGCAACTGGGTTTTGCAGCAAAAGAATATGTCAGCAATCAGAGGCCATGCCTTGGCGGTGAGCTTTTTTTTTTTTTCAAGACAGGGTTTTTCCATGTAGTTTTGGTGCCTTTCCTGGAGCTCGCTCTATACACCAGGCTGGCCTCGAACTCACAGAGATCCGCCTGGCTCTGCTCTGGAGTGCTGGGATTAAAGGCGAGCCCACCTCCGCCTGGTGGATGGTGGGCTTTATAGGGTATGTGGAGCATGCGCCTAGGGAAAATACAGTGATAGTGCAAATGTGTTGCATTGGCTGTGGGTGATGCCGTTATGCCTAGCAGTTGGTCTCATCTTGCCCTTACCTACTTAGTGCTGGGCTTACCCTCATGCCCAGATAAATTTATTTTTTTGAACAGAGTTTAGCCAGGTAGCTCAGACAGGCCTTGAACTTCTAACAGTCTTCCCTCCTGCTCCGGAGATCAGAGGCAGTTGCTGCCACACCTTGCTGGAGCACTTAACTTGAATAAGACATTGCTGTGGGCTCCATGAGCCCCCAGGTCAGAAAGGGCCATGGAAGTGCATCTCCAAGGCCTTAGCCTCTCCCTTGTAGCATGGAGGAGAATCCCTGCTGCATTGGTTCTTCTAACCCTGGGGTTCATTAGGCGGCCCAGAGTCAATCTCCGAGGAACTCCAAGTACCTCCAAGTACCAAGCACTCAGGGACCACATGGCGTGGTGGAGGATGGAAGCTTGCCCTCTTTAAACTCAAGGGTTAGGCATCAGTTGTATACAGCAGTGTGCACCTGTAATCCCAGCACCCCGAGAATGAGGAAGAAGCATGAAGAATTTGGGGACAGCTTGGGCTACATCCTGAGACCTCAGTCTCAAACACAGGGACTAAAAGGTAATATTTTAAAAGACTCTGTGTCTGTTTGGGTCAGAATTGGACTCACAGGCAGCCCAGGGGAGCAGTTCTGGATAGTGCTCAGGGAGGGAGCTATGTTCTTTGCGATGAGTGGGGTGTGGTGGTGCACACTGGTAACCCTAGCAGACTGGAGACTGAGGCAGGAACATTACCATGAGTCTGAGGCCAGTTTGTGTTACGTAGAGTTCCAGGCTAGCTTGGATATACCAAGAAGCTTTCTTACAAGACAAAACAACATAAACAGAGATAAACCAGACTTGGTGGTGGTCCTCCCCTGGAATGCCAGCACATGTGAAGTGGAGGCAGGCGGAACAGAAGCTTAAGGTTGGAGTTGGAGATGTGACTTGGTTGGTAGCGAGCTTGCCTAGCATGCACAAAGCCCTGGGTTCCATCCCTAACCCCATATAAAGCAGGTCATGGCTTGTAATCCCAGCGCTTAGGAAGTGGAGGCAGGAGGATCAGATGTTCAAAGTCATCCTTAGCTACATAGGGAGTTCCAGTCAGTCTGAACTAAGGGAGACCGAAAGGGAAAAATCAGTAGCCCTCTTGAGAGAGGCTCCCCCCCCCCACCTCCTCTAAAGGTATTTGCTGACCAGCAGTTTTAGAACTGACCAGAAGTGAACTCATAGGAAGATAAGGCTGGAAGAATAAATCTATATATCCTGGACTTGGTAAAACAGGATATGGGGAGTAATGGACTCAACTGACCAGAAATTGAACTCTGTGAAAACAGGACTGGAACAATGAATCTGAATGTATTTATCCTCGGTTCAGCAAAAACAGAACATAGAGAGTAAAAAAAAAAAAAAAAAAAATTATGTCTCTGTAGATACCCTGAAACCTGTTAGCCATCAGTAACCTCATGCTTATAGTTCAGCCGGTAACTTCAAAGAATTACCTCACCCTTAGCCCCCTCATCCAATCCCGAGATATGTAATCCTCTGTGCATAAACCTTTCCTATATAAACCCTTTAAAGGGGGTGCTCAGGCCGTTCTCCTCCACCCGCTGTGTTTGGAATGGACCAAGCCAAGCCCGGGCTTGCTTTGTTATTAATAAACCCCTGTGTGCTGGCATCGGATATTGGTTCTGTGGTGGCCTGGTGACATGGGCACAACAGAAACCATCTCTCTCTCTCTCTCTCTCTCTCTCTCTGAGACAAGTTTCCTCTATATGACATTCCTGGCTGTCCTGGAACTCACTTTGTAGCCCAGGCTGGTCTTGAACTCACTGAGATCCACCTGCCGCTGCCTCCCAAGTGCTGGGATTAAAGGTGTGTGCTACCACCACCCAGCAGAGACCATCTCTTAAAAAAAAAAAAGACACACACACACACACACACACACACACACACACACACACACACACGCGCGTGCGCACGCTCTCTCAAAGCATACACACAAGGCCAGGACAGATAGAAGGAGTCCAGATCTGGCTATGATTAGAGGGAGCTACATTAATGACCCCCTTCAGGTCCTCACTGCCCATACTACGAATCCATCTTTCTCCTTTCCTGCATTTCCCAGATGCCTTTGGGATACACGTGGTCCCTTCTCAGCCTGTCCTCAGAAAGACTAGTTCATCTCTGTCCTTTGTACCAGACAGTGGGGTGGGGTGGTGAGGGAGCGTTTGAGACTACCTTTCCCCTCTGCACCCCTCCAAGGCCAGTCTCTGGTCAAACTAGATTCCTTGTCTTGCAAAACATCAATCTGACCCTCACCTCTTTGCTGTCCCCTCCCAGAGACACTCTTTGACCCAGTCCCCGCTGCCTTGCACAATCCCCCGGAGAGGGTGTGTGCTTCTCAATATAAAGCCCCCTAGATCTGTGCTAGGGAGCACACCTTCTCTATTGAGCTCCCTGTCTGCACTCATGGTGGAGGATCCCCTTCTCTTTGAAGTCTCCAGGGACTTCGTGCCCAGGTTGGCTTTTATGGAAATGGCTCCTGCGTTTCGGAAGAGTAAACATCCATTTACAGGTTAAATAGTGTTTCTGTAGCCTAGTTGGGTTTTTAAATCTTCTTTACCCAGTTCTGGCCAAGCAGGCTCAGCCCCAGGAAGCAAGACGGGGACAGGATCTTGTCACTACCACCACCCCCAATTTTAAATTACTATTATTTATCCATTGCATTTGGGTGTTTTCAATCGTGCAGGCCCAGGGATCAAACCCAGGTCCTCGGGGCTTGGCAAGCAAGCACCTTTATCCACTGAGCCATCTCATCAGGCTTTCTGTGTCTCCTGTCCCGGCCCAAAGTGCCTCACCTCTAAACCTCCCGAGGCACTGTGGCTGGGTGGGGAAATCACGTGAGCGGGACTTGAGAACAGCAGGTGATCTGACTCCCACTCCTCAGCCCTCACCCCCGCAGGCCCTCATTTCCGGACACCAACTTCCTCTGGCTAATGGTAGGAAAGTTGCTGCTGAGGCAAAGTACAGATGCTGGCGTATTAATGACAATAATAGCCATGATAGCGGTGATGAAATTGAGAGGGGAAAAACAACACTCATTGAGACAGAGTTTCTCCTGGACATTCCCAGGCATTAGCCTCGGAGTCCCACGTGAAGGGGCTCCATTTTCTTGTCTCACTGGAGCCCCAAATGAGTCTTGGGGACCCTCGCCTTCGGCTCTGAACCCCAGCTAGGCTTGGCTGCTCGCTTCTCTTAGTGTCCCCGCCCGGTGAGCGTTCAGGTGCTTTGGGCTGGTGACTCAATGTCTCTCTCGACTGACCTCAGCATGAGACTGGGGGCTGGGGGAGATGATAGTTTCCTGTGATACCAGCAGGTGACTCAGGGGCCCAGGACTGGGGCCTCAGAACGCCTTTGTTGGCCCAGGTTCAGGAATCCAGAGAAACTGGTCGTGGGGGAGGCCTTGGGGACTGAAACCCCTCCCCTCTGCCTCCGCCCCTCCTCCGAGATGCTTTAACTGCTGCACCTGTGGGCCTCTGGTCCTGGTTGCAGGTGTGGGGCAGGAAGGAGCTGCAGTTTTGGCGCTTGGTAGCTGGTGTACCCCACTCAGCAGCTCTGACTGGCTTCGTGTCCCCGATCCTCACTAGAAAAAAAACTCTTTCAGCCCTCGGACTTCTATAACTTCCAGAGAGATACTATTTTTTTGTGGTCTCCAACCTTGACCCCTGCAGAGGCTGAGCAATGGCGTCCATGGGACTACAGGTGCTGGGAATCGCCTTGGCGGTCCTGGGCTGGCTGGGCGCGATCCTGAGTTGCGCGCTCCCCATGTGGCGGGTGACCGCCTTCATCGGCAGCAACATCGTCACGGCGCAGACCAGCTGGGAGGGCCTGTGGATGAACTGCGTGGTGCAGAGCACCGGGCAGATGCAGTGCAAGGTGTACGACTCGCTGCTGGCCCTGCCGCAGGACCTGCAGGCTGCCCGAGCCCTCATCGTCGTCTGCATCATCGTGGCTGCGCTGGGGATGCTTCTCTCAGTGGTAGGGGGCAAATGTACCAACTGCATGGAAGACGAGACCGTCAAGGCCAAGACCATGATCGGAGCCGGCGTCGTGTTCATCATCGCTGCCTTGCTGGCTATGGTACCTATCTCCTGGACCGCACACAACATCATCCGCGACTTCTACAATCCCCTGGTCGTTGCCGGGCAGAAAAGAGAGATGGGGGCCGCGCTTTACATCGGCTGGGCGGCTTCTGGGCTGCTGCTTCTGGGAGGAGGCCTTCTCTGCTGCAACTGCCCACCTCGCAGCAACGAGAAGCCGTACTCCGCCAAGTACTCCGCCGCCCGCTCTGTCCCCGCCAGCAACTATGTGTAAGGTGGGCCACTCTGCTATGACCCCATTACCTTTGTTATTTTCCTTGGATTGAGTTCACAACAGCCTGTGATCCCCTTAACTTCTCTCGGGACCTGCCTTGCTATGGGCCACTAACTGCTGGGGGACAGCAAGCCCGGATTGTGCTAAGTTATTGGCTAAAGTAGCCCTTGCGGGGAACCATCTGCCCCACTTGGACACATCTCAAGGCTGCTTACTCCGGCAAGGATGGATGTAAAAATGTTTCCTTGCTGCTTACATCCAAATTGCTCGTGGATACAGGGCTAAAGGCAGGAGCTGCTGGGTACCGCAGTGGAGGCGGGAGCTGGGTCCTGCTGGCCAGGATAGCTCCGCTGTGACTTTGGGCTCTCCAGTAGATGTCCTGCTCATGTTAGCACCTCCACTGACCCTTTTGTATCCTCCTCACGCTCTCCGCCCCACATCTGTGACTCCAGCGCTACTCTTGCCATTATGCTCCATGTTTCTGAGCATACCTGGTCCTACCTGGAGCCTTGGTGTGACTGGATGACTGTGACTGAGGGGGGCATTGAGAACCCGATGGGTTCTGCCGAGGAACGCCAGTGATTGACAATGATTGGGGCCTTACCCACCCACCCACCTACCGGAGCAATGGAGTTCTGTGGAGCGGATGGGCGGTTTTGAGGGAAGGGTGGAGGTGGATTAAACTGGTTTGGGAAGTGCTGGTGCTGGGGACCTAGAAGCAGCCCAGGCTGTCCCCACCCCTTTCTAGTACTATCTTGCTAAATGTCCTGCTCTCTATGCACCCCCTTCCCTGCTCAGAAGTACCCTGGGCATCTTGAGCCGGTCCCTCTGAATTCCCTACCCTTGTCAATTTCAAGGATGCTGGCCAGTCTGCCGAGGGTATGGGGGCAATGGGGGCAATGGCGTTGCAACAGGGGGTCTCCTAGGACTCCCCTGCCTTCTCTGTGGTTTCTTGTTTTGTAATTTAAGGTCTATTCACAGCTCTAATTATTATTATTTTCTACAATAAATGGCACCTATGTACAGGAAAGGTCTGGGCTCTTCTCTGTATTTGTGGATGGGACAGGGCTGGAGGGCTGGGGGGGGGGTTGTGTCTCTGAGGGACCTCGATGTTGTAAGAAGTTGAAGTGATTTCAAGGGCTGAGGATGCAGCTCAGCTGATAGAGAGTGTGCCTGGCATGCCAGAAACCCCGGCTTCAATACTCAGCCCCAAATAAACCAAGTGCAGAAGCAAGAGGATCAGAACCTGAAGGTCATCCCCCACTACATAGTAGGTTCAAGGCTAGCCTGGTCAACTAGAGACCCTGTCTCCAAGAGTGATTTCAGAGAATTTGTAAAAATCAGAACTAGCTCTAAAATAGGGGCTCACCATGTTTGAGCCTTTCGTGAGACAGGGTCACAGTATAAAGCCCAGACTTATCATCACACTCAAGGCAATCCCCCTGCCTCAGTCTCTTATACACTACCATGATGGCAAGCCCTTCTTTTGTTAGAGGGGAAACCCTGTGTCTAGGGCCCAGTGTATGTCCAGGGCTGTTGGGAGAAAGAGCTGGGGACACCAGCAGGGACATCAGATGGGAGCAACTAGGTCTGAGGCCGAGTCACCGGCCCCTTCCATTTTGGTTTCCCTTTCTCTGAGCAGCCAGGCCGGCCTGCTTATCTTATGCTGGTGCCACCATTCTGCCTTTGTTGTCCCTTCCCTGAGCTTGGAATGTCCTTTCCCCCACTCCTGAAGTCCTGCAGGTCTTGCAGGTTCGGTCTGCAGCCTCCTCCCTAGACAGCCCTCCCACAGCCCTGGAATGTCTAAGGTCCCGAAAGCCCATAAACCCACACCTGTATCGCCACAGGGCATCCTGGGCCACACCTGGACTTTCCCATTCCAGTCCCTTTGGGTTTTTATTGTTTTGAGACAAGGTCTTAATGTAGCCCAGGCTGGCTTCCGAGCTATGTAGCTGAGGATGACCTTAAACTCCTGATCTTCCTGCCTTCCCTTCCCGAGTGCTGGGATTAGAAACACCATGCCTGTTTTCTGAGGTGCTGAGGAGGAAAGACTTGTGTTTGAGGGCCCTCCCTCTCGGGCCTGGATCCCTGCTTTGATTTTTGAGACAGGGTCTCATGTATCCTTGGCGGATCTCAAACTTGTTCCCTGGCTAAGGCTGGGTTTGAATTCCTCCTCCCACCTCCCACCTCCCACCTCCACTTCTCTGGTGCTGAATTTATTCGGTGCTGGGATGGAACCCAGGGCTTCCTCTTACACTTGAAAGCTTGCTAGCTTCTAGTTGTGAGCCCCAGTCCACACAGTTCCTTTGTGGAAGAGAAACGAAATCCTTGCTCACATGAAAGTGTGGCTCGGAGCCCCATCTGAGGTCAGAGGACAACTTTGTGGAGTCGGCGGCGGCTCTCTCCTTCCATTTTCACGTGGGTTTGGGGGCGGAATCCATGTCACCAGCTTGCACAGCAGGTGCTTTTATTACTGGCTGAGCCACCTCACTGGTCCACCTGTCACCTCTTGACCCCGTGGGTATAACCAAGTTCTCATAACGAAATTATCAAAGTGTGGTGTTTTTTTGTTTTTTGTTTTTCCTGAGACAGGGTTTCTCTGTGTAGTTTTGGTGCCTGTCCTGGATCTCGCTCTGTACACCAGGCTGGTCTCGAACTCACAGAGATCTGCCTCCTGAGTGCTGGGATTTAAGGCGTGCGCCACCACCGCCTGGCCTCAAAGTGTTTTAAAGTCAGGTGTGGTGGCTTGTGGTGGAATCCCAGCACTCAGGAGGTAGAGGTGGGAGGGTTACAAGTTCAAGACCATCCTTCATTACATAGCCAGTTTGAGACCAGCCTGGGCTACCTGAGACTCTGTAACAGACTACAGCTGTTCCACTTCCCTTCCATAGTTAATTTTTTTCCCCCTCTGTAGTACTTGGGATCAAATCCAGGGCCTCCCATGTTAGGCAAGGGCTCTACTGTTGAGCCATCTAACCCTTCTGGTTAAACATTTAAAAATTAGGTGGCCAAGTGTGGTGTTGAACACCATAATCCCAGCACTCAAGGCAGAGGCAGGCAGATCTCTGTGAGTTTGAAGCCAACCTGGGTCTGTATAGAGAGCTCCGGGCCCTGCCAAGGCTACATAGTGAGACTCTGTTTAAAAACAAACCAACAAACCAACAAACCAAAATCCCAACCAGCAAAACAAAACAAAGGACAACTCTCCCCCAAGGTGCAGAGATGTAACTTCCTGGGTAGAGGGCTAGCCTAGCATATCAGAGGTTCCGGGTTCAAGCACCAGCACTTCCCATAATGAAGGGGTGCAGGTGTAATCCCAGATGTTCTAGCAGTGACAGCTAGAGAATCAGGGCTTGAGGGTCCTGCTAGGCCTCGGCACGTTAAAGGCCCACCAGGCCTACAGTTTCTAACAAGAGAGCTGTTCCATCCTTTCCTTTCTTGGGCCTGTGAGATGGCTCCACAGGTCATGTGCTTGCTGCCAAGGCGGATGACCTCAATTCCAGAGTCCATATGGTTCTGCAAGTTGTCCTTTGCCCTCTGTTAAGCATGTATAGGGTGGCACATGAACACATTCATACACACATATATCGTAAAGAAATATATAAATGTAAAAAAAAATGAAAAAAATTAAACTTTTTTCCTCTTGTCTAGTTCCCCCACCCTGTGCTGGAGATAGACTCCAGGGTTTCTAGGCAATTGTACCACTGCTGAAACATACCATTGGCCCCTCATTGGGGGATTCTAGCAAGTGCTCTACATCTCTACACCTTTTTTTTTTTTTTTTTTTTTTAATTTTAAATGCCGAATGTCATTTATTGAAGGGGGGAGGAGGTCTTAAATACAGGCTTACAGCACATTGGGAGGACCCCGCGGGCAGAAGTTTGCTACTGATGCTTTACAATCTTGCTTCTAATCTGTTAACGCCCATTATTCAGGATACACAGACAAGGAACTTCTCTTAAGCATTCAGGAGGGTGGAACTTGGCAGGCATCTCTACACCTTTTTTAAAGTTTATTTATTTTTATTTTATATGCATCGGTGTCTTTTTTTTTTTCCCCTTTCTTTTTTCTTTTTGTGTTTTTCGAGACAGGGTTTCTCTGTGTAGCCCTGGCTGTCCTTGAACTCACTCTGTAGATCAGGTTGGCCTTGAACTCAGAGATTTGCTTGCCTCTGCCTCCTGAGTGCTGGGATTAAAGGCATGAGCCACCACCGCCCGGCTACGCATTGGTGTTTTGTCGGGTCCCCTGGACGTGGAGTTATAGACAGTGGTGAGCTGCCAGGTGGGTGCTGAGAATTGAACCCGGGTCCTCTGGAAGAACATCCTCTGGAAGGACTGGCAGTGTTCTTAACCACAAAGTCGTTCTAGACCTTTTTTACTTTTTGAGAAAGAGTGTCACCTAATGGTCCAGGTTGGCTTAGATCTCACAATGTAGCCCAGGCAAGACTTGAACTTTGTACCCCTCTGCCTCAGCTTTTCAGGTGTCTGGGGTCTGTACAACCAGGTGAACCTAGGCATAGCTCTTTGTTCCAGGCAGGCTGAAAATACTTACTTTCCCGCACTTAGCTTCCCATGTGACTCAGGGAAGCCAAATCCGCCCCCTGTCAGCTTAACCACAGATAACATTGCGGGTTGAGGTATGGCATGACAATGTTTACTTTGCTCTATTCCGTCCGGGTTTGGATGTAGCCTTGCCTAGCTCAGACTGGTTGAAGCCACCAAGTTCTTGGCTTGGGGGCTGAACAAGTGTCCAATGAAAGTTATTTTGACATCCTGGGGCCCCAGACTACAATCTCAGATCAGGCTAAACTACAAGTTTCTGACAAGGCTTCTCTGGTCATCCTTCTCCCATAAATCATATCACTACCCCATTTCTTTGTCTTTAAATTTTTTTAACATTTATTTTCTATTGTTGCTGTATGTGTGTGTGTGTGTGTGTGTGTTTTGTGGAGGTCAGAGGACAACTTGCTGGAGCTGGTTCTCTCCTATCATGTGAGTCCTGGAGATTGAACTCAAGTTACCCTCTGAGCCTGTTTCTGTCTCATAAATACCTTGAAATTCCTTTTATGGAGGCACGTTTGAGACAGTCTGTGTGTGTGTGTATGTGTGTGTGTGTGTGTGTGTGTGTGTACATAGGTATGAACATATCATGTATCCTTGCTCACTCTCCACATTATTATTATTATTATTAATTTTTTGAGTCAGGGTCTCTTACTGAAGCTGGAGCTCACTGATTGGCTACACTGGCTGGCTAGTGAGCTTCAGGATTCTCCTGTCTCTGCAACCCTGGCCCTGGGATTACACAAATACGTGCCACCATGACTACCTCAAAAAACTGAATGCCAGGGACCTGAACTCTTCACACCTGTGTAGCAAGTACCTTACAGGCTCCACCATCTTCC